>VXBI01007291.1:0-16417 GCA_013397375.1 Toxostoma redivivum
CGCGGGGTCTGGAAGTAGGAGAGCTGGAAGAGAGGAGGGCGATCCCCGGGGCCGCCCTGATCCGCTGAGGGACGGGCGGGCTACGGGCGGGCTGAGCGGGCTCCTCCGAACGGCACCGAACGGACTCCGAGCGAGTTCCGAGCGGGCTCCGAACGGGCAGGCTCCGAGCGAGTTCCGAACGGTTCCGAACGGGCAGGCTCCGAGCGAGTTCCGAACGGTTCCGAACGGGCTCCGAACGAACGGGCTCCGAGCGGGCTCCGAACGGGCTCGGCCGCGCCTGCGCCGCGCGGGGCGGGGACAGTGCCGCCGCCATGGCCGCGATCAAACACCGGCGGACGGCCCTGGAGCGAGTGGAGAAGTTCCTCTCCGACACCTATTTCACCGACTGCAACCTGCGGGGCAGGTGAGCGGCGGGGTGGGACTCTCCAGGACATTCCCCAGCTGCTGGCGGCGGCCAGGATGAGCTCCGGTGTGTCCCCTCGTTGTGGCGATGCTGAGGACTGACGCTGAGGGGACAAATCACACACACAACTCTTTAGTGGGCATGGAGCGCTGCCTCGGGGCTCCGCGGCACAGCCCTACCAGGGACCTTATTCCTCAGTGACCTGTTAATATTATTAAGGATGTTGGGTGTTGGCAGGGAGGTTTAGCCGTGCTGTGGAAGCTCCCTGTAGCACCCCGTGGCTGCTCCGTGCGGGACTGATCTCATTCATGTGTTCTCGCCATCTCCCACCTCAGGCTTTTTGGGGATCGCTGTCCGCCGGCATCACTCTCCTACTTCCAGACCCCGCGGCGCATCCCGTACGAGGAGGCTGTCGCGCAGGAATTCGGGCCGGCTCGAGTGGGAGACTCCTTCGGGCCCACGTGAGTGCCAGGTTTTGGTGCTGCCGTGCCCGTGCTGGGCTCGGCGCTCGTGTCTCAGAGTTATTTGTGTGGGTGAGTCCTCACAAGCTCTCCCTGGTGAAGGCATGAGGTGATGATCTTCTTCCCCACTGAGTGCTGGAGGTGCCTGCCCAGAGGGCCTGAGGGAGATTCCATGAGGGAACAGAGCGGTTTCTTGCTCGTTTCTGCTGAGAGCTCCTTGCGATCATGGTTGTGTCTCTGATGCTTCTGAGGAGGGTGTGTTTGCTTGTCAAGAAGATTCTTATCCCAGCAGTGGTCAGACAAAATGCCACTCTCTGGGTTTCCAGAAGGGCACAGGTTAAATCAGGTGTGTGTATGGACAGGTATCATCTTGGTGTGTGAATCCAGCCAAGCTCGTGGGCTGTCCCCACTCTGCTTTTTCCCTGGAGGGCTCTGAGGAACTGTCCTGTCCCTCGGGAGAAGATCACACAGCGGACTGAGGTTGCTGCTTGCTCTCTTCCAGATGGGAGACATGCTGGTTTAAGGTGGAGCTGAGCATCCCCGTGGAATGGGCGGGGCAGGAAGTGCACTTCGTCTGGGAGAGCGATGGGGAGGGCATGGTGTGGCGAGATGCCCAGCCTGTGCAGGTATGGAGGCAGGGCTCAGGGGCGTGCCAGGTGCCTGCTAGGTACAGAGTACCTTTGGCAACCCTGCCATGTTTTGTGGTGGTGCATGCAGGGATCTGTTCCTGTTCTTGTGCCAGCAATTATCCCACAGCATGTGGGACCAGCCCCTCTGTCCAGCAGGACTTTGGAGTTTCTTATCCTGCCCATCCAGCCTGCTGTCATGGGACCTCTGCTGACATGTGCTGAATCTTTCTGTGCAGGGATTGACTAAGGAAGGTGAGAAGACCAGCTACATCCTGACAAGAAGCCTGAAAGAGTCAGAACCCCACAGGTGTGTGCTCAGCTGAGCCAGAGCCACTGCTGGGGGAACCTTGGTGTTGTTGGAATCTGAGAGGATGAGGACACACACATCCTTGTGTGTGTCCTGGTGCTTGTGGCCTGCTCCCTGATGGTTTTCTCTTGTCCCCACAGCCTGACACTGTATGTGGAGCTGGCCTGCAATGGGCTCTTTGGAGCTGGCAAGGGCAGCATGATCGCCCCTCCAGACCCAGACAGGAGGGTTACCCTGAGCAAGGCTGAGCTGGTTGTCTTCAACAGAGATGTCTATGAACTGCTGGTGGATCTGGAAATACTGCTGGACATGGCTCAGGTCTGGGAGCTCCTCTTCCCTTCTTTCACCTTTTCCTTGGCTTCACTGCATCTCCTCTTCCCACTGTTCCATGACCTGAGACCTTGGAGGAGAAAATGTTTGCTATTTCTGCTTTAGCACAATTGACACTGTCTGGACTTGATGATCCTTGTGGGTCTCTTCCAACTCAGGATATTCTAGAGCAGGAGAAAACTGAATTGAGAGAGGTCACAGGTGTTTCTTCATCCATTTTCTGCTCCCAAGCAGGATATGTTAACCAAGGTCCCCTGGAATGGGCATATGTGGAACTTAAATTTGGAAGGCATGTGAGAAAAGGCATGAGGCTGTGTTTGTGCAGCAGAGACATAGTATTTACCTGTTATGGCTGCTTGAGATAGATGTTGAAAGGAGGTGGCAAGTCCTCCTGGAGGCAGATGACATCTGGGCTGATTGATCCCTCTCAACCTCAGCTCCTCGGGGAGGAAAACCAGAGGAGTTTCCAGGCACTGTACACTGCCAACCAGATGGTCAACGTGTGTGATGTTACAGACCCCTCCACCTTCCCTGCTGCACGTGGCCTGGCTGCAGCCATCTTCAGCCAGAGGAACGGCGAGAGCCAGCACACCATCCATGCCATGGGACACTGCCACATTGACTCTGGTGAGAGCAGCACAGCACTCCCTCTCCTCTCACCTGGAGGCCAGGGTGTGCTGCCCAAGGGGAGAACAGGCACAGGATACCATGCCTTGAGAGAAGGGAATGGCACCTCTGTGCTGCCACGTAGCTGGGGCAATGTTGGAATGTGGGTCTGGCTAGCTGTGCCCTTTGGACCACTGATGGGACCAGGGATGAGGGGTGAATTACAGTCTGCTGTCTTCCACCCGTTGGGCTGCACCCCTTGATTTCCCATCCCAGGAGGGGTTTCAGGGAGGTTCCAGCTCCCTGAGGAGCTTGTGTTAGGTGATAACTGTGGTGGGGCCATGCCTGTCCCTGCAGCCTGGCTGTGGCCCTATGAGGAGACCATCCGTAAGTGCGCCCGGAGCTGGGTCACTGTGGTGCATCTGATGGAGCACAACTCAGAGCTCACCTTTGCCTGCTCCCAGGTGAGTGATCTCCCTCTGGATGTCCCTCCTCTGCTCGTGGCACGTTGTTGTTCCAGCAAAAGGAGGGAGAGGGTGTGGGGGGAGCTGGGGCTGATCCCTGTGCTCCGGCAGGCGCAGCAGTTTGAGTGGGTGCGCAGCTGCTACCCTGGGCTCTATGCACGCATTCGGGACTTCGTGGCCAAGGGACAGTTCATTCCTGTTGGAGGCACCTGGGTGGAAATGGTGAGTAGCACAGTGAGCCTGGCTTGCCACACCCTCCTTGTGCCATCCTCTGGGACCAGGCCTGATGCTGCAGGGGAGAGCAGAGCCTTTGCTGAGCCTGGCTCATTGGCAGTGGTCTCCAGGCCTAGGAACAGCAGCTGTCTGAAATGTCCAGCCTAGCAAAAATACAATCCTCCCAAATCATTCCCTGAGAAAGGAGCTTTGGATTCTCTAGTGTGCTCCTCCTTTTTCCTTCTGCTGAGCCCTGCTGAGGTTCTTCCCACGATCTGCCAGGTTAAGTGGGTGGGAATGGGAGTCTTACGAGATCTCTCCTTCCCTGGTGCCTGGCTTTCCTCGTGGACTCCCTGTGCCTTCCCCCAGGATGGGAACCTGCCCAGCGGGGAGTCCATGGTGCGGCAGTTCCTCCAGGGACAGAGATTCTTCCAGGAGCAGTTTGGCCGGATCTGCTCAGAGGTACTTGTTCTTTCCCATCACACCTTCCTTGCCCACCATCTTGCACCCCTTGCTTTTTATGAGGTCAGGCTGACCTGTGTGTGTCTCTCCTGTCACCCATGCTCCCAGTTCTGGCTGCCGGACACATTTGGATACTCAGCCCAGCTGCCCCAGCTGATGCGTGGCTGTGGGATCCAGCGCTTCCTCACACAAAAGCTCAGCTGGAACCTGGTGAACTCCTTCCCGGTGAGCTGTGCTTGCCTTCTCCCCAGGGCATGCTGGAGTGTGGGTTCTGGAGTCTTCTGCAGGGCTGGACCTGTTGATTCCACAGTTTTTCAGTTCAGCTAACACAGGCTCTGCTTCCAGAAGCCACTAGATTTTGGTGGCAGTGATGTCCTGTCAGGCTTTAGGGAGGAGGAAGGACATGATTAGAGATCCCAGCCAGGCCCCTGGCCTAGATATTCTTTCTGCTTCCAGATGGGAAGCTGTGACTTGTGTGGGGGTCCAACAGACAGCAAATCCAGCCCCTGCCCTTGTGGAATTCCCTGTTCCTGTCTTCTCCTTGAACTGATCCATCAGGGCATCTTCACCTCCCTGGAGAGAAACTGAAAGAAAGTTTGAATCCTGAAGAGGCTCTGAAATGCCCTTTTGCACCACATTTTCCTTTCTCTCCCTTCCAGCATCACACCTTTTTCTGGGAAGGCATTGATGGGTCCCAAGTCCTGACCCATTTCCCCCCTGGTGATTCCTATGGGATGCATGGGCGAGTGGAAGAGGTGAGTGAGTTTGCCAGACCTGTTTGAGAAGGGCAGTGCCAGCCTCTTGGGGCCAGATGTGAGGCTCCTGGGAGAGGACACTGCCTGGGAGGCATTGTTGGACAAAGGCTGTTGGGGTGTCTGACTCCAAGGTGTGCCCATGCCTGATTTAGGCACTTTGGGCTGGGGAAGAGGAGCAAGACTGGGCTTTGCACCCTAAAGACTGACCTGGCTTTCTTGTATGGAGCTGGGGCTGGGTGCCAGGGGATTGCAGCTGCCCAAAAATCCCTCCAGATGCTGAAAACAGTGAAGAACAACAAGGACAAAGGCCGTGTGAACCACAGCGCATTCCTCTTCGGCTTTGGGGATGGAGGAGGGGGACCCACGCAGAAGATGCTGGATAGGATGAAAAGAATGAGTGACACAGATGGGCTGCCCAGGTGAGAGGAGAGCTCCCATCCTCTCTCCTGGCTGGGGCATTTGCTTTGAGCCAGATCTGGGAAAAAGAAAGGGAGAAGGGCAGGGAGATGGGCAAGCAGAAGGCTGGAAAGGATTTTCAGGAAGATGGAATCTCTGCATCATCAGGAGCTGTAAGAGCAGCTCCACAGGGCAGCCATGGACTGCTTGTGACCCCTCAGGAGAGCTGTGGGGTGAATGGCCTGCTGTGCCTGGCGGTCACCACCTGCCTGGGGAATGTCCACAGGAGAGGGACAGGGTCACAGGGGAGAAGGGTGAGGGGAATACTTTGTATGGTTGTGTTGCAGTTTCTGAGGCTGTCACCTTTCCAGCCTGGATGCACCGTTAGCCACATCACAGGCTTCTCCCCAGCTCATCACTGTCTGTGTGTCTGTCCCACAGGGTGCAGATCTCCACTCCTGACCAGCTCTTTTCTGTCTTGGAGAAGGAGTCATCCCAGCTATGCACCTGGGTGGGAGAGCTCTTCCTGGAGCTGCACAATGGCACCTACACCACACAGGCCCAGGTGAGGGTCCCACTCACAAGCTAGGGGGCCATGAAAATTCATGACACCTGAAAGCAACCAACCCTCCTGCACCAGAGCTAGGATTCTGCAGCTGGTGTGAGAGATCTACTCCCAGCTACCCATTTCCTGAGCACCTTCCTTCTGTCCTTAATTGGCACCAGATCAAGAAGGGGAATCGGGAATGTGAGCGGATTCTCCACGATGTGGAAGTGCTCAGCACCCTGGCTGTGGCTCAGGACAGAGAGTTCCCGTATCCTGCCAGCCAGCTCCAGCGGCTCTGGAGGTGAGGGAGTGTAGGAGCCCTGGTGGTGCTGGGGGAGAGTTCAGTGCTGCAGCACTCTGTGTACACAACCCCTGCCATCAACTGATAGGGAACCTACCTGGAAAGAATTTGCTGCTTTGCTTTATTCTCCTGCTGAAAGATAACTCCTCACTACTCTGCTGTCTGGAAGCTTCATTTCCTACCTAAGCTTATTCCTGCCCAGTTTTGGCCTGTTTGAGCTTGTGCAACAACATATCTCATAGCCCTGAGGGGTGAAAACAAATAGCTCTTGCTTCCTGTGGTTGAGGTTTACTGAGATGACAGTTGACAAGCCCTAACATAAAGGGATTTAAAGGATGCTGTGGAAAAAAATCCTTTTCTCTCAAGTGTTGGGTAATGGGGGAATAAGGAATAGTTATTAAGTTTGTCTGTCTTGCAAGCAGGGCTCTTGTTTGACAGAAGAGCTTGTTTTAAGCCAGCACAAATCTGGTGCTCTCCATCACTTTCTTCCCTGGTTTCTGCTTTCTGTTTTAGGTTATTGCTGCTCAACCAGTTCCACGATGTCCTGCCAGGCAGCTGTATCCAGCTGGTGGTTGAGGATGCCCTGCAATACTACACAGGTGAGCAGGGAGTTGGGCTAGCAGGGCCAAGTTTGGGAGCAGGTCCTGCCTGGTGGGGCTGCAGAGGTTCCAACCCTGGGCTGTCAGGGCCAGCCTCAGCAGGCATGGCTGAAATAGTGTTAAATTAGCAGGGGAGCCAAGGGATTGAAAACCATCCTAATTTATTGGCTTTCCTGCTTGCTGCTGGCATGCCAAGATAGACTCCCACCAAGGTTTGTTTCTGCCTGCCCAGGGGTGTTTGCAGAAGCTTTGTTAACCAGAATTTTCCAGCTGAGCTGGCACAGCTCATTGTAATCTTGTAATAACAAAGTTCAGAATAGTTATACACTTGAATTACTTACTAATAGATAATAATAATTAATTATAATGAGCAGTTGTTAGCTTGGAAGGAGATAAAGTGTGTGTACATTGCATGGGGAGTGCCAGAAGCTCTCTCAGATCCAACTCAGGCCCTTTTATTGCCCAGAGATCCGCAAGGCTGGTGCCCAGCTGCAGGAGGAAGCTGTGCAATCCCTGTGCAGGGATCTGCTGCAGCCCGAGGGATGGAGCACCCAGAGCACCCTCGTGTTGAACACGTTGTCCTGGGAACGCACCGAGGTGATCTCCAGGCCTGGGCCAGACAGAGAAGAGACTTTGGGTAGGTCTGACCTGGGAGTAGCTCTTGTGTCAGAGTTCCTTACAGGGGCAGAGATAGCTAACAGGGAAATGCTCTGCCTCTCCCTGCCCTGGGGAGGGTTTTATTGACTGTTCAGTTTGTTCTTTGGATAACTTGAAGGGGGATAAAGTCACCTGAAGCATGCATGAAGAAGAGGAGGGTATGGGAAGAGGTGGTAGATCTGACATGAGAGCAGCAGGCAGCAGTCGTGTGGCTTATGGTTCAGTCTGGGGCATGTGTTGGAACAGAATCTCTTTGCTTTCCAGCTCTGGTGACAGTCCCCAGCATGGGCTATGCTCTAGTGCAGGAGCCATTTATGCCTCCCCAGCATGTGAGAGTGTGGGAAATGGTAAGCACAAGACAGATTTCCTCAGGTCTGTGTTCCCCGTGTCAGAGGTTGTTTGAGGAAAAATCTAAGGAGTCCACATTTTAAATTTGCAATGGAGGCACTCAGCTCCCGCAGGTGTGGATCTGTGACACCTGTTTCTTGCCTTTTCCCAAGGAGGATGCCAACATTTACATGGAGAATGGGGTAATTGGTGTCTGCCTGGACACCATGGGGCACGTGATCTCTCTTCGGCTGCTGGACTCTGGGAGGTCTGTGTCACCCAGTTCCTGGTCCTGAGCTCCTCAGACCTCTCCCAAGACTTCTAACTGTGCACCTCTCTCCCCTGTCAGTCCTTCTGATGCTGCTGTTCCCCTGTCCAACTTCCTTTCAGAGAGTCAATCGCAGATGGCTGTGCCAATCAGTTTGCACTCTTTGATGATGTTCCCCTCTACTGGGATGCCTGGGATGTGATGGATTATCACTTGGAAACCAGGTAGAGGAGCAGTGCATGCAGCACTTCATTTTTAGCTTTGCCCTGAGATTCTTGCCTCCTTGTCAGTCCTAGCTGTAAGAGAGCATTCACTCTGGAGAAGTGAATGCCTGCTGTGTAGGTGGCTGCATTGGGATTTGGGAACCTGGATCTACCAGGCTGAGACTATCTCTGCCTTCATTCCTTTCTCTAGGAAGCCAGTGACAACAGTGCTGGAGCCTCTGAAAGTCATCCTGGCTGGGGGCCTGCGGGGAAGTGTGAGGTTCTCGCTGCAGGTTGGGAAAAGCAGCACCTTAACCCAGGAGATCATCCTGGATGCCATGTGCCCGTACCTGCGCTTCCAGACCCAGGTTTGGCCCATGGCTGCTGTGTGATACTAACATCCTGTGCAGCTGGGAGCCAGGGAGCTGAACCTTGTTCCTGAATTGTATCCCCCCTCCCTGTTTTCTTCCCTGGAGTCCCCTGCTTCCTGTCCTCTGCAGAAGGCAGCCCAAGGCTGGGAGTCCTGAGGGACAAGGGTGGAAGAGGGTTCATCAGTGTTGAGACTCTGGTGTGTTTTTGCTGTAGCTGATGTGGACTGGCTGCTGCACACCAGGACACCAGAAGTGCAGTCTCTGCCTGTCAGTCCCCCATGGTGATGTCTTGCTGCCACATTTAGGTTGAGTGGAAGGAGGCTCACAAGTTCCTGAAGGTGGAGTTCCCTGTGCACGTCCGCAGCACAAACGCTACCTACGAGATCCAGTTTGGACACCTGCAGCGGCCAACGCACTGGAACACGTCCTGGGACTGGGCTCGCTTCGAGGTGAGGAGGGAGCTGCTCTGCTCCTGGGCCCAGCTGCTCCTGTTCTGGGCAGTAGCTCCATGTGGTGAGCACATCCCTTGGTACCTGCTGCAGGTGTGGACTCACAAGTGGCTGGATCTCTCTGAGCATGGCTTTGGGGTAGCTCTGCTGAATGACTGCAAATACGGGGCATCAGCCCACAGGAACGTCCTCAGCCTCTCCCTGTGAGTTAGGGATGGGTGAGGGGTGGGAGCTGCTGTGGGTACTCTGCCTTCTGAGGTGTCTCTTGGAAGTCAAGGCAACACCTGCTTCTAAATAACCTTAGTTCTAACAAGGAAATAGTCTGGTGGGTGGCTGTTTTCTGAGAATTTGGCTGACTTACATTATCTTAGTCAGTAAGAACCAATTCCTGTGAACTGTGCTCAAAGATAATTCAGGAGAGATCAGATTCATGTTTGTAGCAGGTAGCTTTTCTGTTGCTAACCAAAACATACCCCAGGAAGGGAGGTTTAAGGGAGGAAAGGAGCGGGAGTGCTGATGTTACAGGTGCATACAAAGCTAAAAGAAGCTGCCTGAGTTGGACTCTGTCAGCCACAATTTTCACAGGATGACACCCCAGGTTTTTAGCTTCTGGGACTGCCCAGGGTCTGTTTGCTGCTGTGTGTTTGCTTCCACTTCAGGGCCCAGCCTCGAGGTAGCAAGGAAAGCTGTTGTCTTGTCACAATGCTCTGGCTCTGCTCTGGGTGACAGTGGGTGCTGCCAAGGCACTGGTCTCACTAACCTCACGTTGTCCTAGGCTGAGAGCACCCAAGTCCCCTGATTCCACGGCAGACATGGGGCTCCACCAGTTCACCTATGCTGTGATGCCTCACCACGGTGAGTGACAGGCAGATCTGGGCCCCACGGGTCCAGCAGGGTGGGAGATGCTCCAGTGAGCCTTGGGCTGAGCATGCCCCTGGCTGTGCACATACAGAGTCTGACTAGAGAGAGGTTTTTGTGCTGCAGGTTCCTTCCAGGAGGCCGGTGTGATTCAGCAAGCCTACAACTTGAATTTCCCCCTGCACGTGGTCCCAGCCAGCTGTGCCCAGTGCCCAGCCTGGAGTGCCTTTTCTGTCAGCTCACCTGCCATCGTGCTGGAGACTGTCAAGCAGGCAGGTGCTGGGTAGAGGAGGGGAGGCAGAGGGGCTATGGTGCTGTTGTTGAGCAGGGCTTGCTCTTTCAGCCACACTGAGTGGTTGTCAGGCTCAGCTGAGCACAGCAGCTTGTGTTGGGGAGGCTGTGCCTGGCTCATCTGTCTGAACTCCCCCAAAGGCTGAAGACAGACCTGAGGCTGTGGTGGTTCGGCTCTACGAGGCCCATGGCAGCACAGTCACCGCCTGGCTCCAGAGCCCCCTCCCCATTAAGGAGGCCATGCTGTGAGTCCATGCCAGAGGTCAGGGGGTGTGTGGGCATGGAGATCAGTCTCTTCAGCCTTGTGCTTTGTTCCCCAGCTGTGACCTCCTGGAACGGCCACTTGAGTGGGGCCACCTGCCACTGGAGAAACAGGGCCTGAAGCTGTCCTTCACACCCTTCCGTGTGCTCTCTGTCCTCCTGGTCTGGAGCCACTGACACCAGACCTCACCCCTTGCTGGTGCTGCAGCCACCTGGACCAACACTGAGCTCAAACCACACTGAGCTGTTCCCAATGCCAAGAGTTGTGCAAGGCAGCAGTGCCAGTGAAGGGCAGTGTCCCCATGTCCTGCACCCCAGTGTTGGAGAACAACGCTTGAACAACCCCGCTCCTCAGGGAAGGACAGCTGCCCACTGCCCAACCAGGGTAGGTGGTCTTGAGTGGGTTCTGAGCTCATTTAAATGTGGACAAAGGTGCAGACAGGCTGGTGGCCCTGCATGGACTCTGCTCCAGCCACAAAGGTTTGGGGAGCAGCAGCTTCCACAGTGACTCCTGGTGTCACAGCCATCATCTTGTCTAGCAGTGAGTGTAAAAAGCCACTCCACTCCTTCCCTTCTCCCCTGCCTGCCCCTTCCACTGCCCTTGCAGAAGAGGAAAACACAAAAAAATCAAGATAATTAGATAAAATTAATGTAACTTCTTGTAGTTGCTTCGTTGTAGTTGCTCTTTTAATGTCTGCATGAGCAGGATCTCACTCCTGGCACTGGGGAGGCTGAACTCACCTTTCTTTTGGGGGGATGAGGTGGAGGAGAAGTCTGCTCCAGCCCCTGTGGGGAAGAGGCTGGGCACAGAGGGTTTTATCCTTCATGTGAAAAGGCATGCACGGTGATTTCTACACAAAATACTTTATTAGTCAGCTAAAAACAGTGACTGGATCAGCAGCCAGAAAGGGAAGAGACAGAGAGAAGGGTCAGAGTCCAGCACAACATGTGCTCCTGGCCCTTTTTCCCCCCCAGATGCCTGTGGACAGCAGGAAAAAGCCCCATCACCACGCTCAGCTTCTCTCTCCCGCACTGGGAGAATGCAACAGTAGCAAAGAAGTGTGAGCACAGGTACAGTGCAGCTCCACTTGCAGTAGCACTAGCCCTGGTCTGTGGCCAGGCCCTGCCTGAGCCCTTCTTGGCCCCTTACTTGCCCCTCAGGAGGTGGCAGCAGGTGACACTCACACAGCAGGGGCTGCACCTGGAGAAAGAAGAGGGAAAGGATTCAGAGGGAAATAGGGTGTCTGGCTCTGCCCCATGGGCTCCTCTCTTGCCTTCTGGGACCCCTCAGTCCCCTTGCCACAAAGGAGCTCTCCCTCAGCCCCCACGTGTGCACCAAAGCCACAGGGACCACCAGCCTCACCTTTGCCCCTGCAAGCAGATATCCGGCGGCTTCTTCTGACACCCAGAGGCACCTCAGGCAAGGCTGGAGCAGCAGTTGCTCTCTGCCTCCCATGACCATGTGCTTTCCTTGGCCCATCAGCCTCCTCTTCCTTCTCTTCCTCCTTTAACTCTGACTTTGGGGGTTTCACTGCTGCCCTGCGACGCTGTTTCGAAGCACGTGGGGTGACCTGGGTGGTCAAGAAGGGAAACTCCGTGTAGGATCATCACCATGAACTCACAAGCAGCCTGAGCAAGGCACAGGCAAACAGGACAGCCAGAAACAGCCATAGAGCTGCTCACCTTGGGGCTGGGCTCTGCCTCGGGCTCTGTCTTCAGCTGAGGGCTCTTCTTGCGGGATGCCTTGCGGGGTCTCTGCCCTGTGTGAGAGGATGTGCCCAGGTGAGGTGGGGTGAGCACAGCCTGCACCCCAAGGGACCAGCCATGGCACAGTGAGCTTGCAGGGATGCTGTTCTGAGTGAGGAAGTACAGGATGAAAAATCATCCAGCAGCTGCACCCAGGCAAGTTTGAATGCTGGTAGGAAGCCTTGGGGACAAATGGCCAATGACTGTCACAGGCCTGTCAGCACCCCAGAGAGAATGGCTTTGCTCCTGCCTGTGCCCTTGTGCTGTACAGCAAGAACAGGTTTCCCAGGCTCCAGCCCTCCCCAAGAGCAAGAGTGGGTCCCATAGGAAGGGGAGAGGAAACTCACCTTTGGGAGCCATGGGGCCAGGCTCTCCCTGTAAGGAAGAGACAGAGCATTGACTGGGTGCAGTCATCCTGCAGGCAGCAGCAGGATCCCTGCCCCTTCTCCACCCTGCAGTCATTGCAGTGATAGGGAAACAGCCACATTTCCCTGGGAAGGCAGGGGAGTTGGGCTTGCTCTGCTTGCCCTGCACTTTCGGGACTCTGCCATCAATCCCTGTACATGCAAGGCCCAAACACAGGGCCCAGGAGAGAAGAAAAGGGCTGCCAGACCACCCAAAGCCCCCCATTCCCTCCATCTGCTCCAGACTGCTCACCATCCATTAGCTGACTGCCTACCACACAGGAGGTCTTGTCACCTCCATGCCCAGCAGCTTGATGGAGAGGGAGACCCTCAGCCACACAGTGTAATGGGAGTCTCAGCAAGCAGAGAACAGGCTGGTGTCCCCTTGGAGGAGTGGTTTGGGGGTCCCCAGCTCCAGGCAGCAGCCCCAGGCTCCTACCTGGAACCATATGGTCCTGCCACTGCGGTCACGCAGGGAGCTCATGCCAGGCACCAAGTAACACTGCAGCCAGTTCTTGAAGGCAGCATAATTATCAGAGTGCTCAGGGTCCAAGAGCTCTGGGAAGGGAGACAGGGAAAGGGCAGAATCAGAGCAGAAGCTGTGATCACCATGTCAGGGTGCTCCCCCAAACCTCCTGGTGCTGAGAGTTCACATCCCCAGCGTCCCTGCCTCTTGTCCCCTCACCTGCTGTGATGACCTCCGTGGGCACAGTGTGGCACAGCTCCAGGAGATCTGGGTTCTCTTGCCTCAGCTTCACCTTCTTGCTCAGCGTCAGGGAAGGATCCTGCGGGCATGGAGAAGGGCAGAGAAGTCACCTTCCAGCTCCTCTGCTTCCTCAGCTTCTCTCCTCCCATCTTCTTCCCCATCTCCTGTCCTCCAGGGGATGAGCTGCCACACTCTCCACACACATGACAACCCTGAGCTCACCACACAGCAGGCTTCCAACTTAGCTACAAAGACATGAAAGAGGGCTAACACACAAAAACACCACCAGCAGGTCATGTAGTTTGTTTTCAGGCTTAAAATAGCCACTTCCTCTCCCTTGAGGCCACAAGATCAGCCTTGAGCTTTACTGCAGTCTTTCACTTGGAGATTTTAGGCTTGCAAGGTGTTTGCTTCCCTCACCTCTTCACCCACCCCAAAATCACTTCTAGACTTCCTTAGGGCAGAAGACTGGCAGAGCTCATCATGAAGGCCATGGCAACCAAACCCCTGCTTCTGGCATCTGCCTGGAAACATGCTGCCTTCTGAGCCTGTGAAAGCACCTGGTATTCCCCACCTTCTTCATCTTCTCCTGCTCCTGCAGGGCCTCCAGCACAGTCCGAGCTTTTTCAAAGGGAGGGATCTTCAACCTGAGAGGGTTACACACAAGCCTGAAGCCTCGCTTCTGGCACTTTCGAGTATCTACCAGGTAAGGAGGCAAAGCCAGCTTAGCCACACTCTAGCAAACTCTTAGACTAAACCTCCATGGCAGGTCAGCGGGTGCTCAACCCAGCTTACCTGTACAGGATCTCAGCACGCAGGTAATTTCCAATTCCATTGAAATATTTCTGGTTTAAGAGCACCTCACAGATGGGCTTGTCAAAAGCCCTGTCATCCAGGTTCTTCAGCACATTTTCCCTGCGAGAGAGCACGGGCCATCAAGAAGAGTCACCTGGACATGTCCGTGCCGGAAAAGCAACCAAGCCCAAGCAGGGGGCATTCCTCACCTGAAGGCCTGGTACTCGGAGATGACGCAGGGCCCTCGTTCCGGCTGCCAGGCATCCCCCAGGCGCCACGACCCGAAGCGCCGGGGGTCCACGAAGCAGAGGGCGCGCGGGGGGCTCTCCCGGGTGAGGAAGCGCAGGTGGGCATGGCGGGGCAGCTCGGCGGCGGGGCACAGCCGGAACGACCCCGACATGCCGAAGCGGAACACGAGGTCCTGCGCAGGGGGGCCGGCGGCGGGGTCCAGTGCGCTCAGCGTCAGCCGCAGCTCCTTGCCCCGGGAAATGGCAGAGATGCCGTAGGCCTCGCTGCGGAAGGGCACCTCCGGGCCGCGGCCCACCGGCGAGCGTTCCACGCCGCCAGCGAACACCAGCGCTCCGCACACCCCGTTGATGAAGCGCCCGGCCAGGTGCAGCTCCGGGCACTCGGGCATGGCCGCGACCCCACAGCGCGGCCCGAGCCCGCCGCCACTGCCGCCGCTAGGCACGGCCCGCCCCCATTGGCTGAGCCGCGGGCAGCGCGCGCTCCCATTGGCTACGCCGCGATACCGGAAGTTGGTGTCCTGCCGAGGCGGTCCCGCCGCGGAGAGATGTTGCACAACGCGGAGACACAGCGGGACACGGCTCAGCTTTGTCACCGGGACTTTATTGGAACTGCCCCGAGGACCCCCGGGAGCCCGGAGGGAAGGGAAATCTCCTCCTCCCAGCCAGGAGCACCAATCCGGACCCCCAACCCAGTGTCGCAGCCTCCCGCCGTGGCTCTTTTCTGTGTCCTCAGAGAAGGGTGTTCATCAAGGTCTGGGCCTGCTTCAGCTCTGCAGAGAGAGGACGGAGATGCAGGGGAGCTGCTGGTATTGCAGAATCCCCTTCCCAGCGTGCCTCCCACAGCATGTCCCCCTGCAGAATCGCCCAAGGAGGTCCCTGCTGCCACCCCTCTCCTGGCATCTCACCTGCCAGCAGCACCCAGAACTTGTTGGCCGAGAGCGTCACAGGGACAGCCGTCATCTTGTCACTCTGTCTGTCCCGCACGTTGAAGGTCAGGTGCACCACAGGCTCATTGACCTCCTGCAGCTCGCTGGAGCTGAGGGTGTAATCCACCCGCCAGTGCACTGAGCCCAGCTGGCTCACTAGGGTGGGCAGAGGGATGGGGTCAGCACCCCGGCTCACTCCAGCACGGTGACTGACACTGACATCCACACCCCTATTAAGACCCAACACTCCACTCACATCGCAGGCTGCAGGCCCTGAGCCTGTCCTGGAGAGGGCTCTGCTTCTCCTCATAGGAACGGCACAACCCGCTGGCATGCTCTGCTCGTGAGGGGAGACCAGAGAAGAACCGCTCTGCTCACAGCAGACCTGCAGCTGCCAAACCCCACCAAAGCATCTGAGGAGCCCCCAGGGACTGATGGCACAGAAGGGAGGTGATGGAGGACAGCACAGCAGCCAGCCTGCCCTCCAGCTGGGTGTGAACTGGCAGCAACATCCCACCACGTCTGGCTCAAGGTGCCACCCTGAGGGTTTCCCTTACCTTTGGGCAGTCCCAGCTGCTGCAGCTCACTTGACAGAGACTCACTGTCTACGTTGTGCTTGGCTGCACTGGAGAGGATGAAACCGAGGACAGCGATGGTCGCCTTCACATCCCCTGACTCTGCAGACGGGAGGGAGGGTGAGCTCTGTCGCCTTGGGAAGGTATTCCCAGATGCATTGCTGCCATCCCTGGAGCATGGCTCCATCGGAGGATCGGGATAAGGACAGCAGTGCTCACCTAACTTTGCATCTGAGGTCAGCTTCAGGATCTTGTCATACTGTGGGAGAGCAAAGCATCATGGTAAACACCAGCTAACACACTCACTACCACTGTTCACACCAACAATTCTTACCTAAATGTTAATATCATTTACTATGCATATTGTTACTACTAGTAGAGGCCGGTAGCGTTCTTAACGCTGAGGCTTGCATAAAGAACGGGATTAATTAATGATGCTGATTATGCTATTGTAGTGCTGACACACTTGGCCCCCACTGCGGTAGCCCCACACTTACCTCAATGGCCTCCCCCAGCAGGTCCCGCAGCACCTGGGCGCAGATCAGCTTCAGCTTCACCGAGGACTGCGGGGAAGAAGGAGGGTGAGCAGCGGGTCCAGAGCAGGCGGGGGGCGGGCAGGGGACGAGGGGGGCGTGGGCACTTAACTATTTTGGCCAGGGTGCTGATCTCGGCCAGCACCCAGTCGGGGCAGTCCAAGTCCCCGCAGAAGCGGAACCGCTGCGGGGGAAGAGGCGGTCAGAGCCCGCAGCGGGCTCTGCACGCCCTCCCCGCTCCCCGCCGACCCCTCTCCCCACCATGTCGCCGCCGCTCCCTGATCCGCGCTGCTACCGCAGAGTCCTGAACGACCCGGAACCACTGG
>VXBI01007291.1:16628-76301 GCA_013397375.1 Toxostoma redivivum
AGGCCTCACACTCCCTCACAGCGCCACGCCCGCCAATCCCGGCCCGCCTTTCTCCGTGCTGTCCAATCACAGCCGTCCTTTCCATGAGGGCGTGGTCCCGTCAAGCTCAGCCCGCGCAGGCGCGGCCCAGCCCCTGAGGGGAGCGGAGCGCGGCCTGGCCCCTCAGTCCGACCCCTCGCCCCAGAGTGCGGCCTCAGCCTGGCCCTGAGGGGAGCGGAGCGCGGCCTGGCCCCTCAGTCCGACCCCTCGCCCCAGAGTGCGGCCTCAGCCTGGCCCTGAGGGGAGCGGAGCGCGGCCTGGCCCCTCAGTCCGACCCCTCGCCCCAGAGTGCGGCCTCAGCCTGGCCCTGAGGGGAGCGGAGCGCGGCCTGGCCCCTCAGTCCGACCCCTCGCCCCAGAGTGCGGCCTCAGCCTGGCCCTGAGGGGAGCGGAGCGCGGCCCGGTCCCTCAGTCAGAACCCTCACCCCAGAGTGCAGCCTCAGCCCAGCCCTGAGCGGAGCGGAGGGCCGCCTCAGCCCGGCCCCTCAGGGGAGCGGACCGCCGCCTCAACCCAGAGTGCAGTCTCAGGCCCGGCCCTAAGGGGAGCGGAGGGCCGCCTCAGCCCAGCCCCTCCGCCCCACACTCAGAGCTGACCTGAGTTAAAGAGCCTATTCTGGCCGCAGGTGAAACGCGGAAAAACACTTTATAACCCACAAAAATAAGTTATAAGAGTAGGTATGTGTTTATTCAGCGCTGAGGTGCATGGGGGATAGGTCTTCCAAAAACATGCACATCTTTGGCGACCGGACCTCTCCTTTTATTCTCTACAAACTAGGAATGTACAATTCGCCTAATACATATTCATTGTCTATCCCCGCTTCATATTGAAATTAGTTTCACGCCTCTTCGCGACTGCGCATTGTTTCTTTTAGGTTGCTCTGGTGGTCGTCTGGAGGTCTTTGGGGTGAAGTAAACAGTCTGCGTCTTAGTTTGAACTTTTCACCTTGTTTCCTTGCGCATGCTCTCTTTTTAGTTCTTTGGGCATTTTCCGGACTTTGATATCAGTTTTCCTGGTTCAGGGGTCTGAAGAATCCCCCTTATCCTGTGGTGTCTTTGTCCTTGCATCCTGTTTGCACACTCTAGCCCTTGACCCCACGTTTGTAGCCTTGCGCTGTGCCTGTTCTTGTGTGCACCGTAAATTATAGCAAACACTACAGTTTTATCAGTCCCCCTTTTAGTAAAAGCATTTCTTGATACTTGATTCTAATTCTCAATTTCTCTGCTTCACAGAGGGAAGAAGGTAGAATAAAGTTTTGTAAGAGCAGAGCTGGAATCACTGTACAGCTAGGAGCCCATTGAGTCATTTATAAAGACATGATGCTGATCTGGAGGTGAAATTCTGAGTGTGGAGCTGAAATAGAGACACTGGGCTTGGAGGTAAAGTAAAAATCGTGGTTGGGAAGAGGCAAAATAAAGGTGCTGGGACTGAGGCTGGAATGGGGACTGCAGAGCCAGAGTAGCACAGAGCTCAATCCTTCTGTAAGACTGGGCACTCAGCATGCACAGCAGGAGCTGCAGTCCCATAGGGCTGGAGCTGAGATAAAGCCTACGGGGACTAGAACAAACACTGCAGAGCAGGATCTGAAACAAAATCCACTGTGCTGGAAGGGGGAAGCACTGTGGAGCTGGAAAAGTGACTGTGGGACTGCCATGCACGTTCTTGATTTTTTAACTCCCCAGCACTAAGGTTGTTATCCCAGAGGTGGAGAGGAGCAAGCCCAGCTCACTGGCACCAGTTAGAGCAGCAGCACATGGCTGTATTGGGACTGGGAGCCTAGGGCAAGGTTGCCCACAGAGGGAGGAGGGTTCAATACCACCACCAGAGCAGACACACACCCTTCACAACTGGGTTTCACGGTCTACAAATAGTTTATTTAAGATACAAAATTATTCCTTTACACACCTGAGTCTGCATTCTGCTCAGGGAGCACCTGGCAGCTGCTGCTACATGATCAGGGAGAGCTTCTCAGCATCTCCTTCCCACCTACAGCCCATCTCCAAGCTCCCCCCAGCTGCTGCTGCTTCTCTACTCAGGCAGAAGTGTTTTGCCACTCGAAGTGACCGTCATCAGAGTCCTGCAGGGGAGAGGGAAGAAGTTACTTTAAACACCTCTGGTGAAGGCAGGAATGAGGATCCCCCTTCTTATCCAACCCTAGAGATCATCACCAGGTAACAGAAGAACCTGTGACCTGCAGAAACACCAGCTCCCAGGCACAGAAAATAAACCAAGGGATGCAAAGGCCACTCACCTCTGTCCAGACCCCCTGGTTATCCATTTCCAACGTCTGGATCCCCACTTCAGGGTCTCTTCTGTTCCAAAGGGCTCTTCCACCCTGCCAGCCCAGCCTCTTGGTCCCCAGGCACTGGGGAGGAGAGCACAGCCACTGCAGCCCTACCTGGCCCCACTGAGTCCCTCAGCCCACCCCAACGAGGCCCAGGCTGCTGGTCCAGCCCAGCAGACAGAACTCGCCCTTACCACGAGCACGATGGGTGCAGTGATGATGCAGAGGCCACCTATGACCATGATGGCAACTCCATAGGCTGGGAAGCCTGGCCGGTACAAGGGAGGGTCCACAGTGTCCTCTGGAGCAGAGCACAGCATTTAGAGCCTGGAACAGCCAGCTCTGCCCCATGGGGTGCCAGCCACCCACTCTGCTCCAGGACAAACATATGGGATATAATAATACCTATTCCACACCCTTTGTGCCTTTTCCACACCCTTTGTGCCTTTTCCTCCCATCCTACACCAGCCTGCAGCAGAAGGTCTCCAACCCCAATCCCCCAGGCTATGCAGAGGGAAAGGGCACAACTGTTATTAAAATTTTACTTTCTGGTCACCTCCCCAGCCAAGACATCTCACCCTCTCTTCACACAAGGGATCAGGATCTGGTCAGCTGTGGATCCACTCTGCTCACAGTGGAGCTCATGTACCCACATCCCAGAGGGGAGCTTACCTCCCACAGCGAGAGAGTATGGATCCACATGGATGTCAGAGTCACCCAAAGCGTGGTTTGGCCTGACTGAGAGCACAAGCTTCCGCAAAACTTCCACACTGGCTGGAGCAGGGTGACGGAATATCATGTTCCCATGGCAGGTCACAGAGCCAGGCCTGCAGACAGGGTTGGGAAGAGCTCCAGCAGCTGCCAGTCCCACCACAGCCCCACAGTGGCATGGGATGGGCACACCCAGCCTCCTCCCAGAGGGTTTTGCTCAGTAGGAAGAGATTTCTGCACTCAGGGAGCCATGGGATGGAAGGGACATCCCTGGAGGTCCAGCAAGTCAACACTGATAGAATGGGTTAATGTTTGACCTCAGCTTCCTCTGCAAATCCTTCTGTAGCCAAAAACATGCACCTGTCAGCCACGACCTGTTGGATGACATCTGAAGGGAGACCTCCCTGCCCCTGTACACCCCTGCCCCAGCAGAACCCATGCTCCCACTCACAGGAATTCTTTTATGATCACTTTCAGGAAGGTTGGGTAGTCACTCAGGATTCTTGCCACCTGGAAGAAAGGTTGTGCTCAGCTCCCCACCAGCTTTTGGGGGTTTGGACACCCCAAAGCAGCCCCTCTTCCTCCCATGGTTCTTCTCACCCTGCTGTGAGGGCCTTAATTCCCCCTTTCCCATCAGCCCCATCCTACCGCATCACCAAGATCCATGGAGAGATTGTGGTGTTCTTCAGAGAATGGATCCTGAAGCTTCTGGCTGAAGTGTCTGTTGGTGACCACAAAGGAGAGAGGGTACACGTACACACCAAGCTTGGACCCTGAAGGAACAACAAACAAGTGCTGGGTGTGCAGATTTGGCAGCGACCCTGCCCACACCACACACCAGGACTATCCTTACCCTCCACCGAGAGGGATGTCAGGTCCATGGAGAGGTCTGAGAGCGTAGCCAGGGCTTCCAGAACCTCTGTAACATCAGCATGGACAACTGTGTCTAGGTAGAGGTCTCCAGTGATCTCTGTGTTCCCACTGAGGGTTCTGAGGGGAGAGAAGAGCTCTGAGCAAGGCAGGAGGGTTGGAACTTGTCTCTAGCACCTCTACTGGTAGTTTTCCCCTGAGAGCCCACAGCAGGTGCTCAATTAGTTTGCTCCAGCTGCATATCCCCTCCCAGCTTTTCCCATCCTTTCCATCCTTGCAGCACAGCTAAATAGCTGCAGAGGGCACAGGAGACAGTGAAGGAAATGAAATGAAGATGTTGGCAGAAGAGAAGCTGCACCCCATACCTGAGCTGGGAGATGGTGAAGTTCCTCACGTGGTAGAAGGCACTGACAGATGACATTACCTGGGCAGAGAGAAGACAACAGTTCACACCTTCCCCCATTCAGCACAGGTTATTCCACCACCCAGGCAGCCCGTGCCTATTCTCCCAGCACTACCCTTCAGAAGAGCCCCCAAGGCTTGGCATACCTCACTGACCAGCTTCTCCAGAGGATCCATCCTGCTCATGCCAAGCTGGAAGCCAGTGAGGGAGATGGACAGCTTCTCTGGGTCCAGGTTCTCCAGGCTGAAACCTAAGGGAGTTTGGAAGAGTTATGCTCATACCTGTTCCTCCAGCTTCCTTGGGAGATATTGTTCAGCCTTGAGCTCATCCATGGCCACACACCAAAAGCAGAAACCAGCAGGGCAGCTGAGTGAGGAGGAATTCCTTTGAATTTGGGAAGAGGTCAGGATGTACCATTTCCCAGCACAGGAGAGCTGAGGCAAAGAAGGGAGGCCAAGGAGTCGAGCAGAAGCACTGGCCCACACAGGTCCAGCTGCTTCAGATGTGCCCTCCACTACCCCTAACATCCTTACAGTGGTTTTACACAGACCAGGAGAAGGGATGTGAAGCAAAGGAAAAGCCTGGGATCCAAACTGCACAGGTTTTGGCTTTGATAGAGGCACAAGGAGGGCACTTGGCTGTGGGAAGATCTTCAGGACTTACCACCAGACTGGATAGACTGAGGGTCCAGCTGCCAGCTGAAGATGCTCCTTCCCTTGCTTGCCTCTGTGAGGACTGTCCTGATGAGGTGGGAGTTGGTAGGAGCAGGAGCATCCCCCCGGAACAGAACCTCCCCTCGTACCACCACTGAGCCATTCCTGGGAGGGAGAGGAGACAGTGGGCAGCTCACCTGATTTTATTTTATTTTTTTTCAAGGTGCATTTATCTAGAAAATCAGACAGGGATTCCTCAGGATGATGACACCAGGGAGGGAGCATAGCCCCTCACAATGACCTGTCTGGAGCATTTTCCTGGGCAAACCCTTCCAACCAAGCCAAACCTGCAGCAGCTTGGGAAAACAGAGACCACTGCTTTTTACAGCAGGATACATCTTTATTACACACAATCTAGTATTTATATATTTCTACTATGGGAAAGGTTAAAGAAAGTCTTGGGAACGCATAAGAGGAAAGGCAAAACAGCCTACACCACCAAACATTCATTAGAGTTTCTGCCTTTATCAGCCATTCACTCAAACATCCACCTCCCAGTGTTCTGGGAGGCAAAGGAAAAACATTCACATGTGGTGTTTGTAGCTGTAGTCATTCCTCTGGTATGCACCTTTCCCAAGAGAATAGAGAGTCTTTATCAAAGTCAACTGTAACAAGCTGCTCTTCTACACGGGACTCTGGTTAAGGCCAGGGTGGCTACTGCAGGCCACTGCTTCTGCAAAGCCCACCCCTCCACACCAGCTGCACACTCACATGAACTCAAGGACATTTGCCTGCAGGAAGCTCTCATAGCTGGACAGCATCTGGTTTAGCTGGAAGGAAGAAGCACCTGGTAATTAATTGAGAAGGTTTTCCAAGCTCCTCCATGTGAAGGGAAATGTATGAGCAGGTGGGCAATAAACAGAGGGAAGTCAGCTCAGCCTGCTTAAGGGAGGGCACACTGGCACCCCAGGGAATGCCTGGGGATGAGCTGGGATACCCAGAGCACCCACCCACATTCCTGAGAAGGAATACCCCAGCAATAATAAGGTGTCCCATGGCCCTGCTGGCTGCCAGAGGTGAGGGGAGCTCAGTCCCACCTCAAACCAAGCTCCAGTGGAGCAGTGCCAGGGGTTTACCCACCTCCACCATGCTCAGGTGGGCAATCAGCCAACCAATACAGCACACAGGCTTCACACCCCAGCAGGACCTGGACCCACCCTGCTCCCCAAAACACCAAATCAGTCCCAGCCACCTCCAGCACTCACCATCAGCCTCACATCTTCCTCCAGTTGCTGGTAGCTCTTTGAATTCCTGCTGCCCAGAGCTGGGGTGTAAGTGATGCCCAGCAGCCGGAACTGCAAGGGCAGCACATGCACAGGCTGTGTGGGAAAGGGGAGGCTGGAGGGGTGGGATGCAGGGGGTTTCATCCCTGTGGAGCCAGGCTTGCCCTCTGTCATCAGCTCAGCTGGGCTGAAGGCCTCCCTGGTGGCTGCAGGGAGATGCTCCATGGCTGTGGATGAGTGCTGGGAAGTGCTGAAGCCACTGGACATGATGTGGGTGTCAAGGGTCAGTCCTGTGGGCACAGCCAGGGTCTGGGAGCTGAGCAGGGAGCTGGCTGCATGCCCAGCTCCAGGAGAAGTCAGCAGGCAGGATGGAGATGTCATACTGCTGGTGGTGCCAGCCTGGTGGCCAGGCTCAGAGCCATGCTCCAGAGCTGCGTTAGTGGAGCAGGGAGGAGGCACAGAGCCTGGGCTGGCAGGGGTGGGCCCTGGAGGTCCTGCTGGAATGGGAACAGGTCCCACTGACGCTGTCCTTGGCTTGCTGTGCCTGGATTCTTCCATCACAAACATCTGTCCAAGCTCTGGGGTGACACCAGTGGCTGTGGAGCTCATCCCAGTCATGGTGGGGCCTGCAGGGCTGGGAGTCCCGATCTGGTCTGGAGCTGGGGAGGCTCCAGGGGACATTGGCTGTGCAGGAGGAGAAGGCCACTCACTCTGCATCCCTGAGGTGACAGCAGGAGCCCCAGACTCTGCTGTGGGAAGGGAAGAAGCCAGCACACACTGATTGTGGGCACCAGGAGCTGTTGCAGTGGTAGGAAGTGATGCCAGGACTGCATCCAGGACTTCAGAACCGTTTCCTGGAACCTGGGCCGACACAGGAACAGCTTTCCCAGGCAGAGCAGTGTCCCAGAGCTCCTCAGATGTCAAGGCAGGGGGCAAGCCCACGGTGCCAGGGTGCAGCTCCACCGAGCTGGGTGTCCCTGGCGTTGGCAGAGCAGAGGCCACCAGCTGCTCTGCTGTGCTGGGGCTCCAGGAGCCAGCATCCATCAGTGTCCATGTGGGGACATCAGGTAGGATCTGAGAGCCTGAAGCTGCCTCTTGGAGTGGCACCAGTTGGTTGGGTGACACCTGCATCACTGCAGCCCCTGCAGAGGGGCCAGAAGCAGCTGTGGGGAGGGAAGGAAGGTGCAGCCATACCTGGGAGGTGGCAGGGAGCCCAGCAGCTGGCTCACTCCAAGCTCTGGAGGTGGCCTTAGACCCCCTGTGTGGGTTCTGGGGCTCTGCTGTGCCTGCTGAAGTCACTTCTGGCATCTCTGTGGCACCATGTGAGCCTGGTCCTGCTCTGTGGAGGCCTCCCTGAGTAAGGTGATGCCAGGAGCCAGGGCTGGGGACACCCTCAGTCCAGAAGAGCTGAGATGAGGTAGCAGCCACTCCTTTGCCAGGCCACTGTGCAGGGGACAGTGTCACAGCCATTGCTGGGCCCAGCCTGAGCCCTTCCCTGTCCCCAGATCCAGGCTGCCACTCCAGGAAGGTCTGAGACGTCTGTGTGGCCACAGTCTGTGTCCCCAGGCTCCATCCCCCAGCACCTGGCCCAAGGGTCACAACTCCTTGGTCCCCTGGGAAGCAGCCCGAGGTGAGGAGGTCCCCACATGCTGTCACCAGACTGTCACCCACCCCTTGCTGGGAGGCTGAGGAGCCCGGGGGACCCCAGGTGACAGCAGCCAAAACACCCAGGCTGTAGGGGACAGCAGTGGCACACACACACACGGCCAGCAGCAGGAAGGCTCTGCACCACAGCCTGCCGGCAGGGGCAGCAGGACACGGGGCTGTGCCCGCAGCCCCTCCCCTCTCAGCACGGAGCATCGTTCCAGGCTGCAGGGCAGCAGCAGCGTCTGGGGGGCTTGGTGGTCCAACCCCTTGACTCATCTTGGGAGAGCTCAGCTGTGGAGAGGGACAGCAGCAGATTTAGGGTGGGCCTCTGCAGCTCCCACATCCCCACACCTAGCCCATTCCCAAGCTTCCCATCCCCAGAGCTCCTTATTAAAACATCTTCCTTCTCCCCAGCAGCCTCCCAGCTCAGGGAAGTCTGTACCACACCTTAGCATCTCCTGGGAAGCTCCCAGTGCAGCACAGGTTGTAACCAGCCCTGGGCTCAGACATTACCTCATTCCCTGTCCCAAACACCCACCTTGTCCCCAGAAACCGTCCCAAGGCAGGCCAGGCCCACCAGCACCCCTCACCTGGCAGTACCCCGAAGGGAACACCAAAGCCCAGCCAAGCCCTGGCTTTTATCTGGTCTCCCAGGTGGGGGATGTGGCTCCATTGCAGCTGCTCCCAATTAACTCACAAACTCATCTGCACTCTCCCAGGTGAAGCTGGAGGGGTTTCATCTTCCCTCAGCTCCTCATTGAGCCCTTGGCAGGAAAAGGAGGGGGTGGACTTGCCCCTCCAGGCAGGATGATCCCCAAACCGTGCTGATGCTCCCCAAAACACCCTGTTTGTGAGGTTGTGGCAGTGTTCACCTGCTGGGCTCCACTAATTGGGGCTGAAAATCGTGGATTGCAGCACTTGGCCTTTGGGATTAAGCAGATTCTGTGCCTGATTGAGGCTCACAAGGGAGAAGGTGTCAGGGGTCCCCAGTGGATCAGCCCAGGCTGCATCCCTGAGCACCCCACACTCTCCTGCCCGGTTTCTGATGCTCAGACATCCACCAGTACCCTCTTCCCAGGCTGTCACCCAGGGGGTTGTGGAGGCTGGGATGTGTTCCTGTGATGGCATCCTGGACACTGGATCCAATCTCCAGTGATGGGACAGAGGGGCTGGACACAGCATTTGTGGCTTGTTGCAGGGAGAAGTGGGCAAGTGCATTGGGTGGGGGATTCAGGGACCCTCCCACCCCAGGAAGGTCCCGTTGTACCCATGCTGGAAAGAAGCAAGGCATGTCTGGAAACAAGCCAAACTCTTTTAAACCAAGTGAGGAAACTCTTCATATTCTTACAAAAAATTAAATAAAGGGAAGGATCTTTCTTCCCCAGAACCTTATACACGTATAAAAACAACAATATTATTTACAAACACTGCTTTCCAAATCACTGTGCACAGGCATGGTGTAGTGAGGGGGAGTGGGGAGAACAGCAGCATCCCCCTTACCCATCCCACCCACAGCTACTCCATCCCCACAGAAAACCAAGAAGGCACCCACAGAAATCCCCCACTAGCAAACACACCTTTTGGCTAAAATAAGTACAGTTTGGGTAGGGTAACTTCTCCCCTGCCCCTCTGTTTTCTTACTTTAAAATAAATATTCCCTGTAGTGAAATAAAAAATTTGAATAACTTTTGTTTTGTTCCTCCATGCCCTTGCAGCAGTTTGAAGAACACCTGAGCAATGAGTTTTTTTGAATTTTTAAGGCCTCTGCTGTGTACCCTGCTGCTGCCCCCCAGGGTGAGGGGATGTCCCTAAGTCCTGGGATGCCCACATCCCCCCTGGGATGCCCATAACCCTTTGGGATGAAAGGATGGCAGCATCACTCCTCTCTCTGCCCCTTTAGACTTCACCAAGGTGGTCCTTAAATGTGCATCTCCCACCTTCTCCTTTGGGACAGGATCTGGGAGGTAAAGTGATTTGGTTTTCTTTTCTTTAAAAGTCTTTAAATCTTCCTTGCAGCTTTTTAGTTTAAATAAAACCACACATATAAGTTATTGTATTAAAAGAAAAAAAAAACCAAAACACATGACCTGAAGGCAGCAGCTCCTTATAAAGGTAAATCCAGAACATTTGTAAAATGTCTTCACATATAACTTATTAAAAAAACTTAGTCCTGGGACTATGGAAGTCAAGATTCCCTTGCCCTTGCTGTCATGCGAGGTCTTTGTGGAACTTTAAAGGTGAAAATCCCAGAGGGATGTTTATTGGGAATGGTGTGGATAAAACAGGAGGGGGGATTCAGAGCAGAGAGAAGGAGGTGGGAGGTGATCACTGCAGTCCCTTTTTCCAAGGCTGGGGATGGTGCTGTGGCCATTTCCATGCTCCTCTTGCTCCAGCTCCACTAAAAGATGATCCATTCAGAGAAAAGCAGCTCCAGCTGCCATGAGGGGCTCATAACCAACCAGCATCCCTGTGTGCGTCCCTAGAGCACTGCTGAGCTGTTCTCCACCCTGAGCAGCATCCCCACAGGGACCCTGGCAAGGTATCAACATCTGGAGGATCCTGATGCTGCTGGGAGTTGAGCACCTGCCTGGAGGGCTGCTGGTGGTCTTGGAATCCACAGCTCTGGGGACTTGGGACCTTCCCATTCCCATCATCGTGTGGCTGCTGCCCTTGGCACATTCCTCAGTGCCTCCTTTCCCTTGATTGGTCCGTGGCTGTTGCTTTGCCATCAGCTTTCAGTGCCTCCATGCCAGGGCTACCTGGGAGAGGAAGGAGTGGTTAGTTAGGAAGGGCACACCTCCACATCCCAAATATTCCCTGCTCCAGCCTGGCCCAGGGACTGCAGCCTACTCAGCCAGCTCCAGCTGCTCATCCTCACATGAAATCCACACACTTACACCTCCACAAAATGACCAACAACTCCCATCAATTCCTAGAAATCCACATCGAAGAGGAGTTACCTACTTGGGAGGCTGCTGGCCAGACTCTGAGCTTGAACCTGGAAGAAATAAAGTTGCTGGTAATGGCCTTGAGCAGCCACAAAAGGTTCTGTGGACAGAGCAGTGAAGTCACCAGCTGGATGGGACAGCCATGGGTGGCAGGTGTGACACAGCACCCTTGGATGGGCAGAGGTGGCTGGGAACGGATTGAAACCTCCTTGATACCCCCAGGATGAGTTTTCTCCCTTCCAGCTCCAACTTTTGCCCTCCAGAAGCCAGAGAGGAAAAGCTGGGCAGAACCCTCAGCAGGAGAGGGATGATGAGGCACCTCTGGATGCTCCCAGAGTATTACAGAGGGGTTGTTGGTTGGAGACAGAGACTACATTACTCTTAGAGATCTTTGTGACAAAAATCCTCATTTATTGTTTAGTGCCTCCTTTTATAGGGGCCTAAAATCTCCCACACATAATTAGTTGAGGTCTTAACACTGCCCAGCTCCATCTGCATTAAGGGCTGAATGAGATTGGCTGAGAGTCCCTGTGTAGGTTTGAATCCAACCTGTTCTCGTTTACCCAGGAACCTGTTTATTGAACCAGGCTAGCTGAACTGGGTTTCTTATTTATGGCTAAATTATTTGCCCAGCTACAGACTAGCTGTGCTGTGACAAGTCCTCCTTTTTGTTTTATTAAAAATGTAAATTGTTTTTTGTTTTCCTTTGCAGGTGCCTTGCAGACAAAGACAATATGGTGATATAGATAATAAATTTAGTTTGAATAAGACTTTGCACTTAACTTGACAAGCATAGTTTTTCTCATCAGCGATGTATCTTTTGTAACACTGGAGTTGTAATATTCACATTCAGGAGCAAGTTTTTAAGATGGCATGCTGCAGGCTCTTTACTTAGAAATTTTACAATTTTACAACTGAACACTACAAACAATAAACAATTCATCTTAAAAGTCTTTAAAAAAACACACACATTTCTACCACTGATGTCTTTCAAATATTTGAGTCTTGGAGTTCGAGTAGGGTGATGGGCAGATTGTCTTANTACAGACTAGCTGTGCTGTGACAAGTCCTCCTTTTTGTTTTATTAAAAATGTAAATTGTTTTTTGTTTTCCTTTGCAGGTGCCTTGCAGACAAAGACAATATGGTGATATAGATAATAAATTTAGTTTGAATAAGACTTTGCACTTAACTTGACAAGCATAGTTTTTCTCATCAGCGATGTATCTTTTGTAACACTGGAGTTGTAATATTCACATTCAGGAGCAAGTTTTTAAGATGGCATGCTGCAGGCTCTTTACTTAGAAATTTTACAATTTTACAACTGAACACTACAAACAATAAACAATTCATCTTAAAAGTCTTTAAAAAAACACACACATTTCTACCACTGATGTCTTTCAAATATTTGAGTCTTGGAGTTCGAGTAGGGTGATGGGCAGATTGTCTTACCATTGACAATCTTCTGCTTCCCACAAGCTGTCAGCTTGCTAGGTTATGTTGTGAATTGACTGAAAAGCATGAGAAAAACATGAGAACGTGACAGCACCTAAGACTTTTGAGGGGGATGTACATCCACCCCACACTTCTCCTTTTTTTTTAACAACTAGAAAAGGAACAAAACATGGAATTTTGAACGAAATTAATAAGGTGAAACCTATACTGCTTCTGTGCTTATTATCTAGGGTGTGCTAAGGAGCTAAATTCAAACAGGGGGCCTCAGCCAATCTCTTTGAACCATGGATGCTCCTATCATTGTCCAGTGAGCTGGGCAGAGTTAAGATCTTTAGTCAATCATGTCAACGAGCGGGGGATTTGAAACCTCTATAAAAATACCTCTCAGACAATAAACCACAGCCCTTGCTGCGTGACCACTGTGTGTGCTTGTCGCATTCCTGTCTCCACCATCCAGGTGACAATTGGTGCCCCGTGTGAGGACAAGCAGCTGCGGTAGTGCAGGGAGACAGGGGCAGTGGAGAGCTGCAGGCAGTAGGGAAAGCTGCGGGCAGCAGAGAGACTTTGTCTTAGGCTGTAATGCAAGATGTAACCAGCAGTGTTACATCCTGCAGATGTAACCAGATGTTAAAAACAGGTGGGGCCATTTTCTTTATCTCTTCCACGACCCATTCCTCTTAACTCCGGAGGGGAAATCTGTTAATGGGCCAGCTGTTAAAAACGGGGCAGTTTTCTTTATCTCTTCCATGATTCATCCTTTGTCCAAGCAGGTATCTTCTGTTAATGGGCCAACTGTTAAAACCAGTTGGGGCAGTGTTCTTTATCTCTTCCACAACCCATCCTTCCTCCAAGGAGGCATCTTCTGTTAATGGGCCATGACTGATAAAATTACATCATCCCATTGGGAGATGCTCCACCCAGGGGAAGGAGCCAAGCATTTCCTACCTAGATAAAATCTGAGGTTTGGAACACCACAGTCAGCCTTTTCCACTGGATTCCCAGAGGAAGATCAGATCCTTCTATGCCCGCACTGGACCTTCAGAGGAAAACTACACCTTTCTACAGCATCACTGCTTCAGCAGAACCACATCTGTCACTCCGGGGGGACTGCAGCCACCATTTAATGGGACTGCTACCAACACCCTGACCAACAGGATGTCATGTTGTATTCTGACACTGTTAGTGTTTTGTACTACTACATTTTCTTAATTTTCCTATTAAAGAACTCTTATTCCTATTCTCACATCTTTGCCTGAGAGCACCTTAATTTGAAATCTATAATAATTCCGAGGGAGGAGATTTAGATTTTCCATTCCAAGGGAGGCTTCTGTCCTCCATAAGCAGACACCTGTGTTTCAAACCAAGACAGAGCTGCGGGGGGGAAGAGAAAGCTGCAGGCAGAGAACACTGTGGGCAGTGGAGAAAGCCATGGGCAGCAGAGACAGCTGGGCTACCTGGGAGAGGAAGGAGTGGTTAGTTAGGAAGGGCACACCTCCACATCCCAAATATTCCCTGCTCCAGCCTGGCCCAGGGACTGCAGCCTACTCAGCCAGCTCCAGCTGCTCATCCTCACATGAAATCCACACACTTACACCTCCACAAAATGACCAACAAATCTCTGGATGCTCCCCAAGAACAGCAGCACCTGGAGGGCAGGTGCAGCTGGAACATCCTTGGGAGAGCCCCAGGGACCCATCCCCAGGAGATGCTGGGCTACCTACCTAGTTGCTGCTGGATGGAGTTGTGCCAGTGGAGGTTGAGCAGGTCGGGGTAGATTTCACGAAGCTGCTTGAGCGCCAGGAGCTTCAGCATGCGGGAGGTGCAGCTCTTCAGATCCAGATCTCTCAGGTGCTTCTCCTCTGAGAGGGTGGTGGGACGAAGCTCCACCTTGTGCTTCTGCAGCACTCGGTCCACAAAGCTCCCAGGCAGCTTGGGGAAGAGTTTCTCCTTCACCACGTGGATGGGGATGAAGATGGCTCCCGCCCGGACAACGTAGGGGAAAGGGCAAGAGGACTTGAAGGCCTCCAGCTGGCAGAGCAGTTTGGTGAGGAGCGCAGCCACGTCCTGGAAAGCCAGCCAGATCTCCTTGCCATTGCTGGGCTTCTGAGGACTGGGTGCCTTGGAGCCATTTTTGGGCTTGGGCAGGGATTTGGGCATCTCTCCCAGCTCTTCTGCCGGCTCAGCCTTCTCCAGCCACTGTCGCAGGAGCTCCGGGGAGGAGCGGGACACTGAGCCTGAAATCGTGTCACAGAGCGAGGTGTGCAGGGTGGTGAAGTACTGCGAGGGGGTCTGTGTGGGGACACCACCATCCTGCCTGACCTCCGTGACCTTCTCCACTGCTGGGGTGGAGGGGGCTTTGAGAAGCAGGGTCTGGGGAAGGTTTGGGCTAAGGATGATGCTGAGCTGGGGGCCAGGTGGTGAGAACGGGGGGTTGCTGGATGGGGAGGAGGCTGGGTGAGCCAGTGTGNTGGGCACGAGGGAGGGCAGGAGCTTGTATTTTTGGAACATGAAGTTGATTGAGCTCTGGAAGTTGCTCTTGCCCCCAGAGTCCACCTCACGCGTGGGGGGCTGCGCACCCTCTCCCAACCCCACCTTGCCCTCTGCAGCTCCTTTCTCCTCCTTATCCTCTCCTTCCACTGTCCCCTCCGCACACCCAGAGGGTCTCTGAGTGTCCTCAGCTTCTACCAGTCTCTTCTTGAAGCTGAGGTCCAGCGCCATGTCCTCAGGGGGTGGCTCCTCAGTGTCCACCCCATCAGGGCTGCCCTCCTGAGCCTCCAGCTCCTGGGGCACAGGCTTTGGCTTTTTAGGGATGCTCATGTAACAGCTTTCCTCTTGGCTCTGCACTGCACCACTGCCCGACTTCAGGCTGGACACCACTGAGACATCTCTGAGGGCAGCAGGCTCCTGGCTGCCACCTGTGTTCTGGGGTGAGGAGTGCTCCCACAGATGCTTCCTGCAGAACAGGACAGGGTCTGAGTCCTTGGCCCTCCGCAGGTACTCCTGGTAAGGCGCCAGGCTGAAGACGTTGTGGATCACAGGCATCGGTGGGGAGGATGACAAAGCCTTGGTGTCCCTGAGGTCTTCCAGCCCCCTGGTGGGCGTCACAGATGAAGAAGGGCGGGTGAGATCCTTGGCTGGATCCTTGAGCTCACAGACATTCCCTTCCCCTGGTCTCTCATGGGGAATGTCCTGAGGGGCCGGGCTGCTGTTCCTCCTGCCTGGGTACAGAGGCTCCTCCTCCCCTTGCCTGGGTTTCTCCCAGCTCCCTCCTCTCTCAGGAGATGTCTCAGCGAGCCCACTGGAGCCCCCAGAAAGCTTCTCTGAGGTGCAGACAGGTTGGAAAGCGCTGCTGTGCCTCGGTGCTGCTCTCCACTGTGGACTGTCCTCCCTGTGTTGCTCACAGCCCGGCTCTGTGCTGGGAAAGGAGCTGTGGAACACGGATGCATCGCCCGGGCTGATGGCAAACCCTGGGTACCCCGTGTTCCTGGGCAGCTCGGCATCCCTGCGTGGCTCAGCATCCCTCAGAACCACTCCCAGCCTGGCACCTGCTGTCCTCGGCACATAGGGCTCCAAGGGGCTGGGAAAGTAACTCCTGGGGGCTTGGGGCTTGAGGTAGGTGCCAGGAAAGGGCTCCCTGCTTCCCATGTAGCCAAAGCCGGGCAGGGCACTGGGATCTCCCACAGTGGGAGCTGGGGGGTGGTAGAGGGGGCCAGCTCTGTGAGGTGACAGCGGGTAGGGGTAGGGTGGGTAGCACATTGCTGACCTCTCCTGGGTCACTGGGCTGGCATCAGGAGGTTGGAGCTTGGGCCAGGGGTCCAGGCTGAGGCTGGGGACCTCCAGCACCTTCTTCTGGCTCTGGACAGTGGGACAACTTGCTTCCAGGAATGGGGTGCTGGGGTGCCTGTACTTATCAAAGGTGACACAGCAGTGAGATAAGGAGATGGGGGAGCCCAGCTGCTCCTTGGAAGGCAGGGCCAGGCTGGATGGCAGCGGCGGGAGGCTGTGGTCAGAGCAGGGCCCAGTCCTGTGGGGCTCACTGGGGTGCAGAGGGTGGGTGGCAGGGGGCAGGGCCCAGTTTGCCTCCCCTGGTCGCTGCTGCAGGCTCTGAGCTTGTGTTCCCAGTAGCAGAGCCATGCTGGGAGCCAGGAAGGAGGCGGGGGCTCTGTACACCGGCGTGGGGACTGCCAGAGGGGCTGCCTTCTTCAGCAGCACCGGCTTCTTCACCGGCAAGGGGCACCGGGGTCTGTCCAGCTTCTTCCTGGGCATCAGCTGCTTCTGGCTCAGCCTGTCCTTGCTGTTCTGGCTGTCTGGGGGCTGCAGCCTGGCGCCTGGGCTCTCAGGTGGGTGCAGCAGGAAGCCCAGCCGTGGCTCCTCAGCTGGCACAGCCTGGCTCAGGGCAGCGGGGCTGTGGTGCAGGTAGGCGGGTGCGGGGCTCCAGCCAGCCGGGGGCTGCTCGGGACCCTCGGGGCTCTGCAGTGGGCAGGCAAAGTAGGAGCCCTTGTAGTTGAAATGGTTTTCAGAGGCAGGGTGGGGCACAGGGCTGGATGTGCCAGGGATTTTGCTGGGCAGGAAGCTGGTGCCAGGCTCCAGATGAGGTAGCTTGTTGAAAATCATGGGGTCCGCAGACTCTGAGTACCGGTTTGAGGCCATTTACACATCGGTGGCAGTGTCCCCGCAGGAGAGGTGAGCTGGCCTGCCTGGGTCAGACAGAGAATAAACCATGAGCAAAGCAAGTCCCCACAGCCAGCAGCCTGTGTGGCACAGGGTGACAGAGGTTACAACCCATCCTGAGGTGGGACAGTTCTGGACCACCCTAATTAGAACTGGACCAGTTTGGGCTGTTAGGGACTCGTTTAGGCCGTTAGGGATGCAGGCAGCTATTGGCCAGTAAAGGTGAGTGGCAACCAAATCCAGCCAACCAGGGCTAACCATGCAGGCTTCCAAAAACTATATAAAGGGAACTGTGTTCAATAAAATTGGCCACATGAACCTCGAGTGTCATGTCCTGTGTCCATCCTGACTGCGACAGTGGCACAGGGTGACAGAGGGCTACAAACCATCCCACAAGGTGAGTGTAACCCAGGCTCTTGTTAATGGATCCCTTGGGGATAATTAGAGTGAAACAATGCTGAATGAACAGTGTTTATGAATAGCTATATAAAAATACAGGGTTTATTTTAGAACAATTTGGTTGCACTGGAGCTGGTTTGGTTATTATCTATTGTAATACAGCGAGATAAAAGGACAAAAATAACACTTCAGAAAATGCCTAAGAAAACCAAGGGGAGGGTAAGAGTAGAAAGAGCCCACCACCCATGGATCTTCCAGCAGGACTGGGAGGTTGCAATTCCAGTGTGATGATTTATCTGGGAGGAAACACAAAGTTCCATGGGTTAATATCACGCTCAGGCTCGGTAGGAACGCCCAGGTACCTCCCCTGGGGCAGGGAGTTTTACTCTGGGTGATTACTCAGCTCTCCTGTTAGTATCTCTGAAAAACGTAGCCTCATCATCATAAATTTCAAGCCTTCCAAGGCAGAACATGAAAGGTTATTATGTATCTTTTTTTGTTCCAAATATGCATAAACGGTTGCACTAACTCCCAGGCTAAGTCCGGTTGAGACAAAATTATACTTCCACAAGATAAAAAGCTTTTCCCACATCTTTTTTTTAAGTAAAAAGACAAAATAAACTTAGCAAAAATGAAACTAACATTGTCTAAAAGTTGTTTGACTAATATTTGGTCTCCAAATGAGTTACTTTTTATGAAAACACAAATAAAACAACTACAAACAAACTGATAATCTTAGCACAAACTTTAAGTGCATCAGGTAGGCCTCAGATCAAGACAGGGAATCTCTGCAGATCCAAGTCCACTTCCACAGGGGAATGTCACTGCAGTCCAATACCTGTGTGCACTAATCAGACACACAAAGTCTTCTCTACACTTTCTACAGCGTGGCCAGTCGTGAGGGCTTGAATTGTGCAGGGATCTCCCCTTTCCACAGGATCCAACCCTCGCTGCCAGTGGCGGGAGTCCTGGGAGGCTGGCCGGGCATTTCTCCATCTGTCTCCTTGGAAAAGCCTTGGAAATCTCTGGCTGCTTTGGTTCCAAAGCTCAAAGAGCGTCTGTTGCAGGCAGCAGGGAGCAAAGCTGGGTCAGCTCAGGTGGAGGAGCCAGCATACACAGACGCGGAGTGCCCAAAATTCCCATCCTCGGCTTCACTTTGTAAAGTAATTTGAGGTTTTTACCCCCAGGCAGCAGCTCAGCCTCTCCCTTAGGGGATTTGGGGTTGCTGTGGGGTGGGTGCCAGCAGGTGGAGCTGGCAGCCTGTCCCAGCACGGTCCTGCATCCCTGAGAACCCCAAGTGTTCTCTGAGCATCACCTGGCATCAGCCAGCATCTCCTGAGAGCCAAGAGCACCACTAAATCATTAACCAGGATCCCCCAGCATCCCCTGAGCATCCTGTACATCACCCAGGCAGCCCCAGGACAAACCTGAGCATCACTCAGCACCCTCCCAGCATGGCCAAAGTCACCCCCTGGCACCCAGCACAGCCCAGCAACCCCAAGCCCAGGGATGGACTCCCTACAATAGGATCTCCTCCATTTTTATTTTTTTTTCCCTTTTGTGGCAGCGTTAGCAGAGAAGCCAAGGAGGAAATGGAGGAAGAGCACGTGGAGATAAGATAAAAGCCACATCAACAGCAGGGGAAACAGAGCAGATATGGGGGGAGACTTGTGGGGGAGATAAGAGAGCAAGCCAGTGGTGGTGCTGCAGCTTTGCAGCTCACCCCAAAACAGCACAACTGAGGCTGCACCCCTCACTGAGCCTTCCCGGTGGGTTTCTCATGCAAGCTTCAACAATTTATTGCTTCCTCGACCCTGGAATTCTCTGAAAGCCCCTCAGGAGCCTCAGTGCTTCCCTCCCTGCTTGCACCCTTGGAAGCAGCTCCCCAACATCATTTCCAACACTTTTATCCTCAGGATAAGTCCTTGGGGTCGTTTCCAAGACATGCAGCACCAATTAAATTTGCCAGCGCTTAGATCCCAGAAAAACAGCTCCCTTCGAATTGAAGAAAAGCCCAGACTGGGTTATTTTCCTTCCAAAAGAGCTCTCTTGGGAGGGTGGTGTTTAATCCATCTCTCTGGGAGATGCTGCGTGGGAGGGCGATGCAGGCATGGCATCCCTTCCCAGCTATGACAATGTTAGGGGTGGACAAGCTGGGACAGAAATCCAGGATTTTGTGAGTCCTGACGTTTCCCACTGCTTCTTCCCCTGGAAGATCTGCAACTCCCCATCGTGGGGATATTGTGACACTGGCCCTGCTGTCGCCACGGGATCGGGTGACACCACCGGGCACGATGCAATCGCCCTGTTTCACCCAGCTCCGAGGTAAATTCTGACTGGAGGGCTGCAGAGTGGGACGAGTGATCCCACTGCAGCGGGCACAGGGATCGTCTGATAGGTTTGAGCTCATTAACCAAATCAGGGAGAGGGGTGCCCTCCCTCCGTGACATCCACAGGGACTTTGCCCAACCCATGCCATCCCCACACCTTTGCCACACCAGGAAAACTGCTCTGCTTTTGCTGTCACCATCAGCCTTTTTTTTCCCTCTGGGATTATCCCTCTTGCAGCCAGCGGGGGAGGAGAGGGACACGTGGGAATCAGCGCTGGGGGGGAATGCTTGGGAGAACCCAAACACATGCAGCCAGTAATTCCGAAACCCTACAGCTGGGAAAAGCAGCGGATGAAATAAACGCAACCCGTTATTCCTCTTTTTTAATATTCTTTTCATTTTTCCCCCCTTCCTCCTTCTCAGGGGCCGTTTGGCCGGCAGGGAGTAAAAGTAAAACCAAAGGTAGAGGGAACACGTGTCGCACCAGCGAAACCTCCCTGATAAGCTCCCGCGGGAGCCTTATCTGCAGCGTTTTGGGTGTCCAAAGGACACGGGAGGGCTCCCGCTGCTCCTGGGCTTGCCAAGGCCGTTGGGAACACCTCAGCCATCTCTTTTTGCTCCGACAACTCCGAACAATGAGCCCGTGTGTGTTACCAGCGGGGCATGCAGGCTCCCCGGAATTTCCTCCTCCCGGGATGCGACGCCCGGAGCGGGAGCCTCTCACCGCAGTCTCCCGCCTCTTCCATCGCCACGTGATGCCAAAACCAGCCGCCAGCTCCCGGCCAACCCGCACGAATCGAGAAATAAAGTCTCCTAAACGCGCTGCTCCCCAGATCCCCACCCCAGGTGCTGCGGCACGGGGGAGGTTCCTGGGTCTCCCCGAAATCAATGGACAGCATCGGTAAGGAGGCGGATTGCCCCAGCCCGGCTGCAACCCTGGTTTCACAATCCCGGGCACTTTGGGATCCTGCTGAGGAGCTCACCCGCATGGCTCCCCCAAATTTCGGTCATTTGGGGGAACAAATAAGAGGCCTCAGCGGTCCCGGCTGCCTCATTCCACATCCTGTCCCTTTTCCACAAAGTTTTCAGCTCCTGAGCTTCTCCCATGCGGGCAAAAGCCCAGCCGGAGCCTACCCGTGGACCAAGGCAGCTGTTTTTAAAGGCAGTATCCCTACGGAATACATGCACCAAGCCATGGGTTGTCTGTGATTAAAGCTGAACCTTCCCAACCCCTCAGGAATATTCACTTTTATTTAAAAAAACCAAAAACTTCACGGAGAATTGAGCAGTCACCAGAAGGGTTTAGTGACTGCGTCCACTTCTAGCTGGAGCTAAAACCCTCCAAAACGCAGCGATCCCGTTCCGATGTCACATCCAAGGCTGGCCACGGCTGGGATCCCCTCGGTGCCCGCAGGCCCTTGCCAGGACACGAGGTACGGATGTGGCACGGGTGGGTGGCCGTGGCCCGTCCTTCTGTCCCCTCCGCACACCCACGGCCACCGCTTTCGTGTGGGCAACACTCCGGAGACCCCCAAAATAAACCTTTCGCAGGAGCCTGAGCGCACTCACGCTGCGGATCAGCCGCATCATCTAAAGTGTCCATAAATGGGTAAAATCCCGGGATCCGGAGCCTGCATCCCGTTTTTCCTTGCACTGCCCAAGGAGAAGCAGACGATCGCGAGGAAGGCGTGCAGGGATCCCCCTCCCACTCGAGATTTTCACCCGCCAAAGAAGCCCCAGGGGGAGCGCGGCGCTGGCTGGGGGTCCCCGCGCATCCCTGCGCTGCAGCGCGGCTCCTGCGGGACGCGCATCCCTCCGGCCCCGCACTCACCTGCGGCTGCGGCGCGGTGCCTCCCCCGGCGCATCGCTACGGGCTCGGTGGGGGCTCGGCACGGACGGCGAAACGGGAGAATCGCTGCCCCTGCTCGGCCGGCAGCCCGCGTTGTGCAGAGGAAGTGGGAGGAGGAGAAGGAGGAGGAGGAGAAGGAGCTGGAGAGGGTTGGGTGTGCGTGTGGGCCGGGCGGAGGAGGGGAGGGGACGGGACAGCAGAGGACAGCCCAGGCACATGTGCGCTGAGCTGGTCGGGGCTCTGCCCTGCGCTCGGAGCGGGGACTCTGACAACGGGGACATCCCCCGCGTTATCGGCGACACCGGCAGCCGGGGAGCCGCTGCACCGAGGGTTCCCCGTTTGCAGCGAGCCCCCCGTTACAGAGGAGGGGCCGCACGGGGAGCCCACGGTGGAGGGATGAGCGTTGTTAAGGGAAGCCCTCATTGTAGGGTGCCTCATTAAGGGGACCCCCAGTGTGCGGAGTCCCCAGTGAAGGGGCCGCCATTTCAGGGGACCCTCACAGTGCGGAGCCCTCAATAAAGGGGCCGCCTCTTCAGGGAACCTCACAGTGCGGAGCCCTCAGTGAAGGGGCCGCGATTTCAGGCAGTCCCCATTAGGAATTGAGGTGTGAGCCCATCAGGGAGGAGAGACATTAAGGGACTCTCCTTACAAGCAGGGAAACCATGAAGGACGCCCCACTTACAGGCCCATCAGGGAGGTCACCCCAATTACAAATACCCCACAGGAGGGGTCCCTCTGGAGGGGAGCCCCCGGTGCAGGTGTTGGCGGCGAAGTCACGGTTCAAGGAACGTGAGGTGGCTGTGGAACGTCGAGAGCTCGGCAACAATTCCGTGCTGCCCAATCCAGTTTAGGCCGCCTGAGTAACAAATTGTTCAAAAAACACGTGCACAGCTCACCCTGACAACGCAGACCTTCATGTGTAACATTTTTCTGATAAATTGTTCAATTCTTGAGCCATGAGCGCACCTTAGGTGGAGTCACCCGCCCTGAACGAATAATAACGTCTGCATTTTACAACTCCACTGGTGTTAAGGAGTTTTATTTCCTAATTTCGGTGACACAGGCAGTCCCCATGAAGAGGATCCTCCATTGCAGCCCATGCATTGTGGGGATTCCCAGAGAGCACAGAGACGCCTTCCCCAGGCTGAGCCCACCGGGATGTGGCTCTGGCCGGACACAAGTCCCTGTGTCCCCAGAAAATCGCTTTCCCATCTCGCGTGCGGAGCCAGGACCCGCTGGCAGCCTGGGATGGGCTGGGGATGGCTCCAGATCCCCCTCAGAGTCACTGCCCGCCCCAAAGCAGAGCCCCTCCTCCTGCATTTAACCCCCGCCAGCCCCAAGCATCAACACGGAGGAGTCGCGTCTGGAAAAGTCCATACAAACATTCCCGGACTAATCATTAACACTCATAAAAGACACGTAAATATGATTAACCCAGTGACACAGATCCTGGCAGATTAAGTGCGTTGCCCAAGGCCGTGAAGCAGTGGCAGAGGCTCAGCTCCCTCAGGCAGTGAGAAATAAAGATTTCTAAGTGAAAAAGAAATAATCCCACTTTTTTATTACTTCGTTGAAAAAAAGACCGAGACAGCAGGGTTTGAATTCTCCTCTGCTTGGCCTCACAAGCATTATTTTCCACTTACAGCTTTAATTTATAGCAGTTTTGTGGCGGCAGCAAAGAAAACAAGGATCTGGGAGGGGCTGGCGCTGAATTCCCAGTCCTCGGCTCCAAAGTTTACACACCATTGCTTTGTCTGGAGCTCATCGATAAGGTGTTGTAATTAATATTTTCTTTGGTAATGCAATTACAGAATAGTTATTACATTCAATTATGAGATGTTATATATTAGTGTGTGACATAGAATAGTTATTATGTATTAAAACAAGCAAATGGGTGATAATACAGCTTGGAGATAATACAGTTATTTGGAGTTATGGGCATTAAAACTGTCAGCATTCATTTTTACCTCACTGAACAGAATCACAATTCCCTCGAAATGGCAGATAATCCTTTTAAGCTTGAGTTGGCTCATATATTTACATAACTTTACTCAAGAAACACCTTTCCCACATCCCTGTTTGGCCACATCCCTGCTGCCAGACATCCAGCTGGACTCTGAAAGCTAAATTTCAACATTTTCTCACATTTCTCTGGCACAGAGAGGGAAGTTTCTACCTGTTGTCTCAGCAAATACCTGCTGTTTTGTTCTTTTTCCTGTGAATTTCCTTCTCTCAACTTCCCATGTGGTTCATCTCTGCCTTAGCCACTCAGATGATCTGAGCAGCTCCTTGCTGAGGCATCAAACCTGCTGGCACAGGAGACACCAACATCAAAAACCATTATTTAACTTTTATTTTATTATTCTAATTTTTATATTAATTTTTAAAGACTTGGGAGCGTGTCTTTGGGGGAAAGGTGGGTGGTGATTCCCACTCAGGGCATGGCCATTCCCACCCTTTTTGCCTATCCAGCCATCAGCAATCCTCTCTATTTGGTACCTAGTGATGGGAGCAACCCCAGAATCCCCACAGGGTTGCTGTGAGCTCAGGGAGGTGAAGATTTCACTGATTCAGTCAAATTTTGGCCGTGTGGTTTTCAGTTTTCTTTTTGAGGCTTCTCAGCCTCAGCATCTCTGTTCAATCACGTTTGCTGGCTTGTGGCTCCCTCTAAAAAACCTGCTGGGTTGTGGCTCCCTCTAAGTGCTCAGGAAACCTGCTGGCTTCACATTACCACTGCCTGCAGGGTCCCCAGATTCCCTGTCTGAGGTGGGACAGCCCCCCTGGGGTTCACCCTGGCAGACACAGGGATGTGGGGGCTCCAGGTGGGAGTGTGGGCATCCAGGCAGCACTTGGAGTCCATTGCTGCTCCCCAGCCACACCACTTCCCCTATACTCCAAAAAGGGTCGGTTCTTGTCCCAGCTTTTGCTCCCCAATTTGTCCTGGTGCTAATTAAGCCCCCCAGAAGGATTTCACCCCCTCTAGGAGGGCAGAACCCAGAGTGATGCTGGCCAGGAGTTCAGGTGATGGTGAAAGGGGGGTGGACCCCAGCTCACAGCTCTGTCCATCCCCTCTTCCTGTGGCAGATCTGTCCAGGAACATCTACCTTCATTCCTTTTCCCTCTTTTATTCCCCTCTTCTCTTTGATTGGCTTCCCCATAAAGTCGTGCTTTATGTTCAGGAGAGATCAGCTACTCAGCTGATCCCCTGGTGACAGGGAGAGGTGGGATTTAAAGGTCACCCTCTGCCACAGCTTCCCTGGTTTTAAACACAGCAGCTCCCCAAAAAGACCTTGGGTTTGCTCCTGGAGACCAGACAACCCCTCTCCACACCTCAAATCATCTGGCAATCCCCCGAATTATCCAACAGAGCCAAACCAGAGATGGTTTCTTTGGCTCAGGAGCCATCTGGAGGGGAGTGGGAGATGGATGAAAACACGTCCCATGTTCAGAATGAAGATAAATCCCCTCCCCAAAAGAATCCCCAGATTCCATCCCACTGCAAAGAATTTGGGACACCAGCACTCAAAAGAGGACAAGAGGGAGCTTTATCCCACTCCACCATCCTCAGGGCTCCTGCCGGGGACTTCCCAGCCTCGTTAGGAGCTCTGGCCCTGGAGACATCCTTGGAGGCAGCAGCACCCCTGATGAGGCTCTAATTAGCGAGCTAATTGCAATAAGAGAGCTGTACAGACAGTCCCAATTTCCCACGCACAGCCTGGCTGGAGTAGAGGGGCAGAGGAAAACAGGGATGAAGGGATGGAGTGGTGGGGGGGAAGGATTAGGGAGGGCTCTCAACAGCTGCCATTGTGGTTTAATTTAAAGTACACTTCTTGTGAAGAGAAGGATCCAGGTTTCCTCATCACACTCATTTCTTCTGGAGCCAAGAAGGAGCTGAAGCCTTGGAAGCTGCCAGCTCTTTCCAAGCCTCCAAATGAGTGCTGGCAGTGAGAGGAGAAGACCAAAACATTCTCTGAAATACCCACATCTCTCCCTGTCCTGGAAGTCAGAACCCAAGCTCTGAGAGTTTTTTGGGGTGTGTCTTTACAGCTTCTCCCACCCCTCTTTTTGGAAAGGGATATCCTTCTATCTCCTTTAGGAAAAAGATCCCTTTTAGGAGAAAATTAGGTCTGGAACCGGATGATTTTCAAAGTCCCTTACAACCCAAACCATTCTATGATTCTAAGAAAATATGGCATGGACAAGCCTGGCTGCTGATCCAACATTTTTCCAGCTTTATTGTTGCATATAGGTAAAACCTTACAGAAGAAAGGCCTTGTTACTTAGGCTAAGCTAACAGCTAGCCTGGTAAGTTCCCATGAGAAAGGAATGGGAACAGTGAGAGCCATCTGACACCTGTTAAAATAAGAAGTGTATCCCATGAGAATCTGTGAAGAAAAAATGTAAATATTTGTGAAGAGGAGAGCCTTGGCACGTATGCACATGAGCACCTACTGACCAATGAACTGAGTGGCAAGAAAGTTACCAACCAATTTGAATTAAACATGATGCTTTTGAAAACCGTATAAAAATAGGCTGTGAACATTAAAGTTTGGCTTTTGCCACTTGATCTTTGAAGTTGTGTCTGTCTTTGTCTGACTTTGTAGCGACACCTTATCTTCTTCAAATGATCTGGATCCTGCCAGGGCCTACAGTTATTGATAAATAAATAAAAATCCCAACCTACCCTGCTTGCTGCCCCAGGAAAGCAATAAAGACAAGGCCCAGCAACTCAGAGATGCAGATACCTCATTATCTCTAGATAATTATCTGTAGGTAATGAGACATCCAAGCCCCGGGAAGAGCAGAGTGGGAATAAATCCCCAAGGGACATGAAACATCATCACCTTCCCATCCAGAGCAGATCCCACCAGCCAAGAGGGTTTTTCTCTGCTAAGTCATTCCCTCAGCAAGCTGCTCTCCAAGGAACACTGAAAACAAAACTAATCCTGTTCTCCCAGGAGGAGGAATCCAAAAATAACTCTGTGGATGAATGAGCAGCACAAAGCCAAGTGCTGAGGCTCTGGAGCTGAAAGTTTTCCAGCTCCATGTTCCCGCTTGAATGACTGCCCAGGCATTCACACACTGTTCCTGCACTGCACATTAAAAAAGCCGTGGTGTTTCTTTTTGCTTTTGTTTCCCAGTATGGGAGATGAAATCCTGCAAAACCCTGGGGGAGGATGCAGGGAGGGAGAAGCCTGCAGGCTGATGGAACCAATTCAAAGCTGAGGAAAGGCACTTGTGCATCAGGACATGGGCCTGGAGTCCGTGGCTTTGGCGCTGAATTCCACAGCCAGACTTGCTAAGCTTGGCACGTTTGGATGCTCCCTCTGTGGAAATCCTGGGACAGTGGCAGCACTGGGGATGCTCCTGACATGCTCCCTGCTCTCTCAGCAGGCACGATGCAGATGCTGGGGTGGCTCACCTGCTGCCTGCCTGCAGTAAGGGAACACCCCTAAACCCAAGGATGGATACCCATGGAACATCCAGGCACAGTTTCTCACCAGCATCAGGAGCATCCTGGGGTGTGAGAGAAGGCCTTTAGCAGGAATCTCACACCCAAGAGTAGAGATTCCTGGGCTAGAATTCCCTGAGCCCCACTTCTGCATCCTGCCCTTCCAGTGGGAAGCAACCCCCCTGCCCAAGTTGGTTCCCTAGGCACCTCTGGGGACACCCCAGCATTCCTGCTTCAGAGGAAGAGTGCAGCCAGGGCAGGGAAACCACCTTGCTCAGAGCTGTGTGGTGAGGAATAGACCTGTAGTCTTGGAAAAGCCTTGGGTGTGGTGACTGCAGAGCCAGGGAATCTGGTGAGCTGCCCTCTGCTCTGGCCAGCAGCAGCTGTGCAGTGCCAGCCACAGAACACAAGGATGAGCAGAGGCAGGAGCAGCCCCATGCCCAAACACCCCTCACCTCCCTGGGCTCCCAAACGAAGCTGAGCCCCTCTGTGGGAATACCAGCAGTGCCTGTGCCTCAGTGGCACAGCTGGGATTGGGGTGCTATCCCTACTGCCCTGGCTGCTGGCCAAGGGGCTCCATACCCCCAGGGATCCTTCCAGTGGCTGTCAGGGATCTGCATCCTAATAAGAACTGTGATGTAACTCTGAGTAAGTCTTGCAAGAGATCAGCCTGAGGAAGCTGCTGTTTCATTTCTTACCTCTTTGTTTTTTCCCCTCCCTTTTTTTCTGCTCTGGTTGAGGTCACCCTCATCAAAACCTGGAGACCTTCTTCCCCTTCTCCTCCCATCCATGGCCTCACTCCCAAAGAGAATCCCTGCGATTGTGCCAGCACAGATGTTGCTGCCTGTACCCAAAGCTCAGGAATGGGTAATTAATTTGTTTCTATATGATTCCCAGTGTGGGAATGCCTACAAGCCCCTGCAACATCTCTGGACTCTGTCTCCACCAGTTATCTCTGATGTGCTGTGTCCTGTGTTCCTTCAGCCTAGGGAAATTCCATCAGCTGCCTCCCACCCATCCAGTGCCCACAAGCCTTCCACAGAGGCATCAAGATGCTCCAAAAGTCTTTACAACAGATTTTGTTCTCTCCTAGCTGGGGTCAGGAGTAGGTTCACCTCTGCAGGGTGTTTGCGTGGCATTGCTGCGATATCTTCCACATTCCTTTGCTCTGTGTGGGAGGACAAGCATGGAATGGTGAGGAATTTGTCCATTTTATTTCCTCTCCTGCCTGCAGAAAACACTGTCAATCCTGGAAGCACTTCAGTCTTCTGCAAGGCTCCCTGGCTCTGGGCTGCCTCCAGTCCTGCCCTGGAGGCTCTTCTCTTCCCTCTAGGATGGTCTCTCCTCTTCCTTTAGGCACTGCTGGGGAAGAGAACACCAAGAAAGATGGAAGTTTTCCACAGAGAAGAGCCAAGCCTCTGTGGGAACCCCAAGGACCAAGATGGAAGGCATCAGGATCACAGCTGCAGTGATGGCCACCAAATCCCTGGAGCTCAGAGGCTTTTTCTGTGGCAGCAGGGAGATCCCTTTCCTGTGGGATCATCTCTTCTTCCTCCCAGCTGGTGCTGAGTCTCTCAACTGGGCTCTTCCCAGTTGGCTCTACTTGCCCCATGTCAGAGTGAGCCATGAGTGTCACTGCTGCTCAGCAATAAAAAATGATACAGGTTATAAAAATACCAGAAGTGATGGGAAAGGGGTGCTTCCTCCTGGTGAGCCATCTCCAAAGAGCTCCATATAGGAGGGGATGGCCCAGGAGGCCAACTGAAGCTTCACCATCCTCCTCTCCTGGGTGGCTTGGCCCAAGGACTCCTCAGAGAGAGCAGAGCATCCCTGTGATCTGCCAGGGTGGACTGGGGCTCATCTCCTCCAGTCTGCAGCCTAATTGCTGAGGTGGGACCAGGAAGAGGAACCTTCTCTGTTTACTCACATAGTTTCAAGGTGAGTAACTCATGCTGGGCCCAGCTCTGGCTCCCTGGTGCTGTCAGAGAGCGAGACCTTCCCCTCCCAGCTCCCCCAGCCCTTGGGCTGCCAGGATGGGCTGAAGCTCTCAAAGGGAAGGACACAGGGTTTTGAACCCCCTCCTGCACCATTCCAGAGGGGCTGGGGGCTACAAACTCTCCTTGCCTGGCACAGAGGATCTTTGTCCTCTTTTCCTCCCCTTCCCCCTTCCTTTTGGCACACAAGGAACTGCTTTGATGCCCTCATGAGACAGATTTTCCACTGAAAACAGATTCTTGTGATAAAAGATCCTTGTGGTCACCCCTGTGACTGACTCATTCTTCCCATGGGGTTAAATCCTGGTGTATCCAGCTCCCTTCAGCCACCTTGGGAATGGGGATATCTTGTTTCTTTTGTGTCCACCTCCTGCTCCTGCTCTGGCCTGCCAGTCCTGGAGCTTGGCCAACCCTTGGCCAGCCTGTCCCCAGGAATTGACTGCTACCCTGGGCCTTGAATGTGAGAGCAACATCTTGCTGATGAGTTTTCTTCCTCCACTGAATGGCTGAAGCAGAGGATCCCAGGAAAACATCAGACCTCAGTGAGCTTCTACACCCAGCAGAGTGAGCTGGCCATGGTCTTGGTGTGCTGGATGACTTCCTCTTCCAGGAATTGCTTTTTGAAGCCTCCCTCATCCTCCTGCATCAAGAGAAATCCTATGGAGAAACATCTCCTTCAGACATGCTGGATACATTGGATGGTCCTGGCTTTTGCACAAGAGGCAGTGAGTCATCACCCTCTCATCACTTATCTTCTCTGGACTCATCAGGATATCACAGACCTGGGGCAAGTCTGCCCTTGGTGCCCCCTTCCCAGCCTGTTTCACCACTGTTTTCACAGCAAGCCGAGTTTTTGAGGAAGTAGGCTGGGGACTCTTCCAGGGTGTTTTCCATGGAAAGCTGCTGGGGGAAGGATGCTCCTGGGATTTGGGAAGCCGCCCTTGTTTGCAGGGTGTGAGGAGCTTTGTCTGGGAACATCTTGTCTCTGCAGCCGCCGGCAGTGGGAGGTGCTGGTGGCTCCGGGGGTTATTGCTGCACCACTGAGGTAAGAGGGATTAGCACCGCGAGATTGGGAAACGGGCCGGACCCTCTGGCCGAGCTGGAGCCGAATTGCAGCAGGAGCACCAGCGGCTCCTCAGAGAGCCCGAGGCCACGGGCTGGGCTGGCAATCACTGTCCCGGCAGGCTGGGACATCTTACTGCCCTCGTAAAAACCTCCTTTCGCTCATCGGGCTAACGTGGGTTTTGGCTGGAGTAATTAGAGCCTCATCAAGGGACTGCTTGCCTCCCACCGCTGTCCCCAACCTCCCTGTCACTCAGGAAATGCCAAGTATTTCCTTCTCCTTTTCTCTGCGGTGAGAAGAAGGAAAAAATCTCAACCAAACCCCACAAAAAGGCCACTTTCCCCCCTTTTTGTCTTGCAGCAAACCCGTGGGTGCAGGGAGCTGTTGGAGCAGGAGCACCCGGGGTTTTGGCAGGGATGCTGCTGGCCCGGCCCGTTTGTAGGAGCTGAGGCAGCCGAGCCTGCCAAGCACTGGAGAGCTGGGGATGAACCTGAAGCCGTTCCTTGAGCTGGGAGCCAGCCAAGCTCTACTGGCCAAGTGTCTTCTTTATTCCCTTCTAGGCTTTTTCCATGCCTGAGTGTATTTCCACAGTGTGGAGACGGGTGGAAAACTACTGGTGATGCTCTAGTGCCAGGTCCCTGCCTTGGCAGAGGTGAGCTAAGGCTGCATGTTCATCCAGAGAACTTCTCACCACAGGATGCTCCTGGGGCTAGAATGCCTTGAAGAACCAGCTAAGTAGTTTAAAAAAACAAAAAGAAAGCTACTAAAAAGAAATAAATTCCTATTTATTTTTTTTTTAGTTTAAAAATATTTCTCTGAAGAGATCTGCCCACTGAAGTTTTTGCAGTCCAACAGCTGCCTGGGTTCTGCTCCTCAGAAGTACCAGAAGAAAGTACAAATACATCCCAAACATAGCAGATAAACCAGGATAAATGATGTGCACCAACATCCACAGCCCTAAATCCCTGTGATCCCAACCTCAGAGAGGAAAGCAGCAGTGGCAGAGAGCTTGGGGATGACAGGGAGCACCTGGAGGTGCAATGGCTTAGGATGGGATGAATGGATGATGGATGGATGATGGATGGATGATGGATGGATGGATGGATGGATGGATGGATGGATGGATGGATGATGGATGGATGTTTAGAGGAGCAGGGAGCAAGCCCTGAAGATCTCTTTTCTGCTACCCAAGGCATGATTCACAGCCCACACGCTGCTCCTCCAAGGAAGCAGTGTGAACACCACAATCTTCCTGTCATGGGAAAACCCTGATTTCAACACACAAACCAAAGAGCTGAGGTTGGGTTGCTGCATCTCTGGGACCTGGGAGCCTCCGTCCCAGCGTGGTTCCCCACCTCCAGGCTCAGGGATGCTCATCTAACCCAGTTGCCCTGAGGCAGGACTGGTGGGAGGGATGGAGCGTGCCCTGCTCACATCCAGGTCATTGGAAAATCCCCTTGGCTGGGACAGAAGCAGCACATGGACATCACGTACCTCAGACTGCTGAGCCTGGCCTCTCCCCTTCTCTGCAATGGCACCTCCAGCCTTCCTCTTTTTCTCCTGAAACTACTGATTTGGCCTGTATTTGTGAGCCTTTTTAGAGAATTTCACTCTTCCAGCCAGGAAGGTCAAGCCCAGGTGTTTTGGTGCCCATCAAAGGAAAACATCTGCTTGGGAAACATAGCAAAGCTATTCATCACCTTCAGACACCTCTCTTCCCACGCAGCAATTTTCAGTGCCTGGAAAGGAAAAGAAAATAACAATAAATGAGTGAGGCTCTTGGCTGTGCCTGCTGCAGCATCCCTCCATGGGGCTGCAGGACCTTCTCCAGTCTGTTGTGGGACAGGACACTCCCCAGCTGCCTGCTTGGATGTACAAGTTGTCCTTTTCAATCCCTCTGTTACTGGGACACCAAAGTTGGGGCTGACCCCCGTTCCCTCAGCAGGGCTTTATTGTGGAAACCCTCGGGAAAGAGGGCTGGGAATGAAGTGGTGCTGGGATAAACCAAGCTGCCAGTTCAGGGATGGGGGAGGTGAAGGAGAGGGAGAGGGAGAGGGAGAGGGAGAGGGAAGAGGGAGAGGGATGGCTGCTCAGGGCTTAGGGCTGAATTGATCCCCTGCCTTGCTCTTCCCCATCCCAACCCCACATCCTCATCATCGTGCAGCTCATGGAAAGCTGTTAGAAGGAGGTTCACTCCTGACTGACTCTCCCTCAGGGATAGCTGATGCCATCTGATCCACAGTAGCTGGATCAGCCCTTCCCACAGGGAACCACAGCTTGGCCCCAGTTCAGCATCTGCCCCTGGGCTGGGGACTCCCCAGCCCTAGTTGGCAGCCAGCCTTGATGCCACCAAAGTTCCTGAGGACTTCCCAGGGCTTCCCACCCTTTGGAAGGGCTCACATTGCATCAGCCAGGCCTGGAGGAGATGCTCAGTGACACCCAGGGATCTCCTCCTCCTTCTCTTGGCTTTCAAAGTTTTTTCTGCTTTGCATGATCTCCAGAATGACGTCAGATCTCCCTGGGGCACTCTTGGTGCCACTTGGATGGAGACCTCATTGGATCAGACACTAAGAAAACACAAATCCATAAGTTTTTTGTCCTCAGGCAGGTAATTAGTGGCCTGGGCTTTGCTTACACCAAGCCAGTGGTTCTGCAAGACATGGCAGGTCCTGGGTTTTCCCGACTTTTCATCAGCTGCCCAGTGGCATACATAAATCCCAGCCCAGGAAATTCCTGGATGAGCCTCACATGCTCTCCAATCTCAAAACCCAGCACTTTTCCATCAAAGCTCAGCATCAGCAGAAGAACTATGCTCAGTGCAGGGTCCCATCTGCTCTCCAGATGATGATTCCCATCTCACAAGTCCAGCTTAGGCCTTCTAGCCCCAGCAGGACTTCTCAGCCCCAAGCAATGATGAATTTTTGGAGAAGGCTCCATTACCCAGCATGGCTAGGTAATCCCATCACCACATCCTGACACATTTTTTCCCCAACACCCTGCAGCAAGAGGGAAAAATTCCCCACAGCCTTTGGTCCTCCCATCCCACCATCCCAGCTTGGAGGCCTCCTGGCTTCCTGACCTCCTTGCTGTTCCAAACATCTCATAGGGCTCAGTGGGTGGCCTGGGGCTGGGTTGCTGTGTCCTGTTGGATTTGAGGGATTGGGGACGGACTGGTGAGGCAGCCTCAAAGCTTGGAGACACCATCACAGCCTGGGATGGTTGTATGTGGGAATACAACTAGAGAGCAGAACTGAGAGCACTGCTCAGCTTGTCACAACCCACATGGATGTGTTAGCCATAGCAGGCCTCAAGCCTTGACAGGAATTAGTGGGATTTTGAAGAAGGAATGCAAGAGATAAGAAAGTGCTTGGTACGAGGTGCTTAGCCTGCAATATTATGAAATGTACCTGGTCAGCTTATAGCGAGGCATAGATTGAGAAATGTTATTTAGTTACAAGTAAGCAACATACCTTAGTTATGTGAATATTATTGGTGTACTATTTTTAGCAATAGTTGAAAAAGTATATGAACTTTTTTCTGTGTATCAATAAATGGCTTCATGCATGCAAATCATGAAGACCCCGTCTCTTTATTTCCACCACCGTCAGTTTTAAGTTGGTGCTTTCCCTAAAATCCCCATCATATCCCCACAGAAATGTGTGGGCAGCACATGGGGAAGTCCTTCCCCATGGCAGCAGTTCAAAGACAGGAGGAAAAAGAAATTCCAGAGGATAAATCAAGAAACTTCTCCCAAACGTGGTTTTAATTATCAGTGTTGATGCAGACTTTAAGGGGAGGAAGGAGAGAAGAGGCAAGTGAGGAGGAGCAGAGGCTCTGATTTATCTCTTAGCAATGTGTATTCATCTGCATCCAGTAAAGATCGAGAAAGGGATTGATTTTGAAAAAAAAACAAAAACCAAAAAAACCCAGATGTTAACAAATTTGCAACCCAAAAACCCATGAAAAAAAAGCCCCAAACCCTCACATTCCTGCACATTCCATGAGCTCCTCCCAAACACACGTGGCCAGTGCTGACATCAGTTCCAGGAGAGCCGCAGGGAGCTGGGAGGTGTTTTGGGGCCAAGCCGCCTGTTTTGGAAACACCTTCCTCATTTCAAGGGTGGTGCCAGCTCATCTTGGGCATGATCGCCCCCTTTATGTTCGGCTTCCCCATCGCCCCCGAGGCTGCTCCTCCCAAGGTCATCCCACTGATCCATCTGGGCCGAGCCAGGAGCGCAGCGTCTCCTCTGCCCTCCGGGCATGGATGCCAGGCTGAGATAAGGATCCATTGGCTCCAGGGAGGGGGATGGGAAGAGGTTGTCCCATCCAAGCACGAGGTGGATGGGACCATCTGCCATCAGGACACCCGCTGGGCCAAAGTGCCCCAGGGCACCTCGCGCCCATTGTCCAGGCACGCCTGGAAAGGGGAAAATTAACATAAACCGAGATAAAAACAAGAGAAAATTAACATAAAATATGTATACAGCCAAGAGAGAAGGGTGAGAGAAGCTGTTGAACTTCTCCAGGTGTTTCTAAAACCTCTCCGGAGCTATGGTAGGAGAAAGATTATTTTCCTCCAAAATTTTTAGCAGGCTGAGGCCAGCAGAAAACCAAGACCAGGGGGAAAACCAAATCCAAACCCAAACCCGTGGTGTTTTCATCTCATCCTCTGCTGGGCCTGGCAGGATGCTCAGGAGAGGGAAAGCCTCAAATGCTGGCCCAGAGGGGTCCATCCCCATCATCTCATCTCCTGGTTTCCACAAGGGAAGAAGAGGTGATGGTGGCACGGTGAAACCTCAGCTGGAGCATCCCACCGGCATACCTGGGTGCCATGGGAGGGTCGGGATGGCACGGCTGGCTCCAGGGCGGTGGGAAGGGGTCATGGGGAGGAGCCAGAACCCAAGGACAGCTTCATGCCCGGCACTGGCCGGCCGGGATTTTCAGCAGCTGAGTGAGCCAGCAAAGCAAACACGAGCAAAGAGCTCCCGAGTCATGTAAACAAACAAGCAATTAAGAGATGAAATAAATCTCCCAGGTACATAACCTTTCTATTTAAACACTCCAGGCCTGGAAATGTTCCAGCGCATCTGACCCAGCTTCTCATGTGATCTCCCTGCCCAACTCCCGCGGGATGAAAGGGGCTGGGTTTCAGGGAGTGACTTTTCTTCTGCCTTTCCCCTCCACCTAATTATATGATCCTTTCTTTCTTGTGTTGGTTTAATTCAGAGGGAAAGCCCCCAGATGCTTCCTTCTGCATCCCCTCCTCAGCATGGAGCAGGACCTGCCTCCCTCTCCATCCCTGGAACAGGACTGACTGCATTGACCTGTTAATTATGGGATTTAAGGCTGGTATAGAGGAAACAGGGGCAAATTGACCCAGCAGCATTAAAGGAGCAGAGGGAAGAGAAAAACCAGGCTTTAAAAACAAGGCAGACATCCGTGGGAGAATTCTGGGGGAGAACAACAATGCTTCTTCCACAGCAGGACAAGCAGAGTCTTGAGTGGGTTAAACCCCGTGGGTGTGGGGGGAGTGGTGTTAATTTTACTGGGGTTTCTGTCCCCTACAGCTCAGCCAGCTCCCTCCTTTGAGCATCCAACACCCCACGAGCTGCTGGACACCCTGCCCACTCCAGGGCTTCCCTGTGCAGCCACTGCTGATTCAGGATAGCAAGGGACTCACCCCGCTGGCTTCAGCACAGCCTCTAATCCCAGGCTTAACGTTAAGCCCAGGTTTGGGGTCCCAGAGAGGACAGTAGTCACACAGCCCAGCCGAGGTCACCGAGTTACGCTGACTCTTTCCAGGGATGAGGCAAGGGATGCACTGTTTTAATTAATGCCGTTAAATTGTTTAAATCCACACACATGTAGAATTTTGTTACTCAAAACTAAGTGTGGAGGCTGCAGGGATTAGGACCATTTAGAGAAAGCATCACTAATTATTTTTGGAGAAAGAAAACCCTTGCTTGAGACCAAACTAGGAGCTCTTTCAACCCTTGGTGATGGTGTTTTATGTTAAAAAGGCTTTTACTGAGGTGCTTGATGTACCCAAATATCCAACTCTGCCCCACCACCAGGTGCCCAGTCTTGCAGAAAATATTTGGGGACAGGGACCATATATTTGTGAGTCTTCTTAAAAGACTAAAATACCTCCTTATTTGGAGGCCAAACATGCAGATACAGCCCATGTGCCATGGGATGGAAAGGGGATGGAGAGGGGTGATGCAGCTTGGATATATCTGCATCCTTGGCAAGGAACAGTCCCCAAAACTCAGCAGACCAGGAATGCTGGGTGACTCCCCCAAACCCCATCATGCAGGGATGCTCAGCAGTCCCCAAACTCCAAACTCTGATGGTTCATGTGGCACTCACCTCCAGTGACACCAACCCCACCCACCCCAGGGTGGAATTTATGAGCAAAGACAGGAACGGGGTTAAAAATAGCCCAAAGCCAAGAAAACCTGCACAGACAGGGAAGTGAGAGCCTCAAAGATAGTGCTCCCACTCTTTCACATCTGAGCTTTCAGTAATCATAGCTGCTTTCACTTCCCCTTTGCCCTCTGCCTGTTCCTCCGCTGCTGGGTTTTGGTTCCTCTCTGCTCCCCCTCACCTTCCCCTTGGGAGGCCAAGCCCTCAAAGCACTTCACTTTTAATTTCCCTGGGGTGCTGCCAGTTCCCAGGTCCCAGCTCTGGCATAACAGTGGAGCTGGGGATGTGCTGGGATGTGAGGTGATGCCCCTACCCTGCAGCGACCCAGCCTGGATGGGTGCTCTGGGAGAGGATGCATGCTGGCTCAGTGGAGGGAGAGAAGAGTGAGGAGTAAGAAGCAGAGCAGCTGGAGCTCTCTTTCTCTACGGCTTCTCCCAGCTGTTTGACTTCCAAGAAAGCCCCAGCAGACCCAATAATTGAATGATGATTGTTTTTAAAGAGGCGGCACAGAGAGGCGGTGCTGGAGGGACGCGCTGGTTTTGTTCTGCTGTGGCAGCAGGAGTGCCGCTGCGTGCAAGCACCGACAGAGGGTCAATATTGACTTTCTGCTGAGGCAACTCGCAGGGTTCACGGGCTGCAGGTATTTGGGTGCTCCTGCTGCACCCTGCTCGCACCCTGCCCGCACCTCAGCAGCGTTTTTCCCCCCTCCCCGGCACCAAGGGCGATTTCCTATCGCTGCTGCTGTAAATAACATCTACTCAGAGCAGACTCACCCCGAGGGTATGCAGGATGCAGACTCCCTGGGGATGCTGCAAGAGCAGGAGCTCCCCGCCCTCAGGAAGGATATTCTGCATGGGAACAAGGGGCAGAGGTCTGTCTGTGCCTTGGCACATCCCAGAACTGGAATTCTTTCTGATAATGGCCGTATTCTCCCATTACAGCCAAATTTTGCTGCCTTTCTAAAGAGGCTGTGTTTGCCCAGGATGGCAAACGTGATGTGTTTGCACAGGGGGCAGCAGGAACCAGGTCAGGGCTTTCCCTGCCACCCTCATTCCCAGAGGTGAAGGAAATCTCGGCATGGCCATGTGCCCAGCAGGCAGGGGACAAAGGGACAGTGCTTCCTTTGCCTGCCACTCACACAAGAGCTTGCTTTGGGATGCCTGGCACGGCTCTGGCATGGCTCCCAGACCCCATGGGGGTTCCTGATCCTCGGGGAAGCAGAGCAGTGGTCTGGAGGCAGGCTGGAGCCTCGGGAGCACAGTCAGCCCTGTGCAAACACAACAGCACCAATTACCCCCAGTTAGGAAGTTTTGCTGACCTGTGTCCGTGGAGTTTATCTGGAGCTGCAGTGTATTTGGGGGACAAGAGCCCCTGAAGCAGGGATGGGAGGTTTTCAGCTATTTTTTTCAGGCACATATTCTCATCTTGTCCCTTTTTACGCCTGATCTCCTCTCCCAGGGCTTTTGCCAGCCTCAGGCTGGGCTCTCTACCAGCCACATTCCTTCAGGTTGACGTGGCTTTTCTTTCCTCTCTCATCCTTATCACGCTGGAGTTCATGAATCATATTTATCCAAAACTATGAACCACCCAAGTACCCTGTGGAAATCAAGTGAGACAGAGCAGAACCAGGCTGGGGGCTCAGGCTGCTCTTGGGGGTACAGCTCTCTTGGGGAAAGGCTCTTCCAGCCATCCAAGGAGCCATGGAGGAATAAATCCCTTTTATAAAGCTTTTCTTGCTGTGCTGGCCCTCCCCCAGCTTGTTTTGGCACTGTCTGTCCTGGCACGCTCGCCCAGCGCTGGAAGAAGGATATGAGGGGATTTTCTGGATGCTCCTGTGGGACCAGGGGGACAAAGGGTTACTGGTATGCTCTCTCCTCACAGCTGGCAGTGGCCAACGATGACTTGCCAGGGGCTGAATGCCATGGGACAGGGGATTGGGAGCACAGCAGGCACTCCCTGATTTCAGACTGAGGGATCTTCGTGGTCACACTTGCTGGAGCCCGATTTTAAGCCTGATTTTAGGAGTCTCCATGCAGAGCCTGTTTCCCTTTAGGATCCCAGTGTTGCCCGATAAAAGAAATTAAAGACACATAACAACCGAAGTCGTTATATGCGGTGCTTTATTAGGGCCCTGGGGCAAAGGGGACTAGATGTCCAAAGCCAGAGCCCAACATGGTTACAAACTTTCCAGGTTTTTATACCTTTTTCACTATCCTTATCTTATTTATACATTGTTTTTCTACATTCCTAAAAATTAGCAAGCGAATCATTCTTAGATAAGATTAGATCTTTATCTCTAACGATTATGTCTTATCTATAAGGTCGTTATGCACTGTTCACAAGACTGTTACAGTTAGCTACGGTTAGTTACTTAGCTACAGCCTTAAAACTACAAACACTCAACACACGGTTTCCAACAGCATCGATTAGGCCTGATTCAAATCCTTAGCCGAACTACTACTATTTTATTTTTCAGTTTATTTGCAACACCAGGAGCCTGTGGTAAGAGTATATTCATTTTATCTTTACTGTGATGACTAAAGTGACCTTTATTCCTCATCTCCCTGGACAGCACAAAGGCTTTTTGGTCAATCCATCCCCTTTATCCTATTTTCCCTGGAGAGTCAGAAAAGTGAGGTACAACACCAAAGCCAGCATTCCCAGAGAAAAAAAAAAACCCGTCTCCATCTAAAGGACAACATGAGATCCCATGAATAAAATCCCAGACAGGGTGAAACCTAGCAAAGAATAAAACCCCAGACAGGATGAGACTGAGCCCCATCGGATTATTTCAGTCCCCTGTGCATCTCTGAGCATCCCAGCTCCAGGGAATTAAAGCTTCTAATTAAGCTCAATTACTCCTGGAAATAATTTTTCAAGCACCCACCAAGGCAGGTGGCCAGAGGAAGAACTCTGCACCTGCAAGTTTTAATTGGGAGATTGCCCCACCTAAGCCAAGCTATCGGTTTTGCTGGTGCCAAGGAGTCTGTGCTGAGCCCTGCTGGCTCTTTTGGCACTGCCTTATCACCAGTCAGGGTCATGCAGCTGCCTCCCAGCATCTCCCAAGTCAGACAAAAAAAATTCAGCACATGGAAAGCAAACCATGAGGGCAGAGGCTGGAACCACCACTATCCCTTTGGACCATCTCCCTTTTCCACTGTCACTGCAATCTTACAGGAGGAAGATTTGTGTCTCATGGTGTTGTTTTGAATGCTGTCAGAGCAAGGAAAGGAAAAAACCTCCCAGCACCTCCAGTTCTCACTTGCCACCGCTGATCTGTCATCCTGTGGCAACCCCTGGCCTCCCCCAGTGCCTGGCTGGGCTGTGGTTGGGGACAAACCCACTTCCTGCCACCTCACGTGCTCTGGGGATCCATAGTGGGCGGCATCCCCGCGCCCAGGGGGGCAGGTGCCAAATCCGGAGCCCCGAGGTGCAAAGCCACTGCACCAGGTGCATCACAGAGGCTCAAAGTCTAAATGTGGGGAGGTTTTGTCACTTTTTTCAGATGTTTTTTTCCTGCTGCAGGCTCCCAAGATGGAGGAGTGGGATGGGACAGGCAAGCTGGAGAGCCAACTCCTGATCAAAGCCAGACCAAAACAGCACTACAGCATCTCCATCCTCCTCTGGTGCTCCCCAAATCCAAGCAGCAAAGGGATCGAGTTTGGGATGGGGGGGAAGCAGCCAGAGCCAGGGATGCTGAGAGGCTCATCCAAGCCCAGGAAAGGAGGTGGGCTGCTGCCTTTGCTCAGCTTTTGTCCCTGCTCTTTATCACTCCCAAGCCATGCTGAGAGAAACAGTTTTAAGCAGGATGAATGAAATTGCAACACAGCAGGATTCATGGGGGTGCTGCCTCAGTCATCTGAGGGTTTCATGGGAAAGTGAAACAAAAAATCAGCGTGTGGCTCAGAAAGAAGAGCTGAAAGAGGTCTCAGGCCTGCCCTGTGAACCTGGGTCACACACACAGCTGTGAGGGATGGAGGTGGAAGCCTGAATGCCCTGAGGGATCCATCCCTCAACACCTCTTGGTTATCTCACCAGCTTAAGGAGAGCCTGGCAGTGCCTATTCCCCAAGCTGGCACAGCCCTGGTTTGGAATCAGGTCCTTCATCACCACCCCAAGCCTTGTCCCTTAGAAATACACTGTCCCAAAGTCACCTCCTCAAGCACACAGGGCTTCCCCCAGGTCTATTCCTGCCCCTTTTCCACAGGGAGCAGCTCCTGCCCGCCCTGCCACGTGTGGGGATCTGTATCTGTGCCAGGCTGGAAGCTGCTCCTGCCTCCCAGAAGGAACTTAACTGTTTCTTCTATTTGCCCTGAAGGAAAGGTGGTTTGGGCATGGGTTTATCCCAGCCTGGAATACTATCACAACCTGCTTCCAATGAAAAAAATCACAGTAATTGCACAGAGGATCACTTGTCAACATTTCTGGAGCAGCTCAAGGCAGCAAAGCAGGCTTGGAAAAGCGGAAGGTTCTTATCAGGGATGTGGTATTTTGTCCTGGGATAGAGGAATCTGTTGGATTTTCTGAGCTGCCAAACCAGGGAGCAGGAAGAGGGATAAACAACTCCAGGCACAGGAGATAGCCACAACACAGCCCCAAGGACATGTGGCAGTTGTAACAGCCAAAACACATATTTCCCTATGAGCAGCAGAAACACCATTCACCATCAGAACCCATGGAAGCCAGAAACATCTCTGCTACTGTCAGTCAGCTTAAGGAAAGCTCCTCTGAGAGGCTGACAACATGAGCACATGATGCAGGTCACACCATAAATCCTGGGAAAATGCAGAAGTCACAGCCACAACACCACTACAGCCCTCTGTGTGAGCCACAAGTTCTGCTCACAACAGGATCCTTCTCAGAAATTGTGACTCCCTGGCTCTCTGTCAGTGGAAGAACCAAAATAGGGAAAGTTCAGAGGTTTTATTTATGTGGGGTGGATAAGTCACGTAACCTAGTGACCTCTTCCCTCATGCACAGCAGGCTGGAGGTTTCCCCCACAGGCAGGATGCACATGCTGTACTCAAGGCCTCAAATTTGTTTGGATTTAGTAAAAAATGAACTCAGTAGGTCAGCAGTGCTCTGCTAGAGCAGTGTTCCACAGCTCCCATTCCCCTCAGGAGCAAGATTGTGGTCCCAAGGAAAGGCTGGACTGGGGGAGCCCTGCCTGGTCTGGCCCACAAGGGCACAGGATTTCCCAATTTATTCATGCCAGACAGTTAATTTTCGAGCAGAAAAGGTCATCAAAGGTGAAGCTTGACTTCATTCTCATGGGAAACCCCCACCCTTGGCTTTCCATGAGGGCCTGGCCTTGCTTGTTTCCTGACTGAGGGCATCCAGATGGGCAGGAGGCACTTTGGAATCAGAGGTTGATACCTGCTTCCCCCTCCAGACAACAGCTACAAAAGGGCTAAAGGACTGGAGAGCTCCTTTCAGACAGCTTTTCTGCATATCTGATAAAAAACTATAAGCAGGCACAACAACTTAACAAAGATACCGGCTGGGAACACCTCCCAAAGCAGTTACAAGAGACAACTCCTTAGGGGGAGGATTAAAAGTTCCTTTTTATTAAGTTCCCAAAGGGAAAATGCTTTTTGGACAGTCACTCCTGCTAGGAAGGAATGTGCAACCAGCACAGCTATGGACCAGGCTTTGGAGAGCAGGAATGGTCCAAGAGACACTTGCTAGAAGGGGCTGGAATTACCCTGCACCAGAATTTGCAGGGCCTTTTCCTCTCCAGAACACATTCTGCAGCCTGCCCAGAACAGAGCAGGTGTGAAGCACTGGGGGCTGAGCAGCCTTGGGAACGTTACTCCAGGATACCACAGGGTTTTCCACACTAAAGCAGCACATTCTTGGCTCTGTTTTTTGAAAGTGTGTGGTGAAGTACCACATTTCAGTTTGGCACCAGCTGGAAGACAACCGTTGGCTCCTTCTGTTGAAGAGCAGCTAAAGGTATGCATGCCATGGGTACCAGGGCAGCTGAGCCCAGCTTCCTGCTGCCTTTATCTCCAAACCATCAGGAAGGCACAAAACCCACCATTTACATGCCAAAACATCAGCTTTGCCTTGGCACATCCCCTTCTTCAAGGATCCTTTTAACTCTTTCCACGATGGTCCACACTTCTGCCATGGCACCTCGGCCTGCAGGGCAAGAGCAAAACCACATTGTGAAATCCAGGGTGAGGGCTACCTAAAAAATGTGTGTGGGGCAAAAATCCCTGTCTCACCTCCTTTCTTCAGGGTATATTTCAATTCAAAATCGTGTGTTTTCAATATATTTCTGAAATGGTCTTTGCCTATACAAAAGGCTTTACAAATCCATAGCATTCCCATCACTCTGTCTGAGAGAAAGGACCTCCATTAGAGAAAGCTGTTGTGGATTCCCACCAGCCTGAGTCTTGGGAGCAGCTCTTGGAGAAGGCTGAGTGCTGGACAGAACAAAATGGGAGGGCTTTTCCTCTGGGCCTGGTTGTCTGCCAGATGAACATCTCATCTATGCTGTGCTGCTGCTTCCCTTTGAAACAGTTTTTAACTCAGGTGCAGAATTTTAAAGCCTGAGATGATTAAATCACCTTGTCTAACCTTGTGTGCTGAACTCAGCATTGGGAACTGAGGCCATTCACTCTCCTAATTTGCCTGGAGCTGAGGAAAGAAGTTTCTCCCACACGTATTTGTCTCTTTTGGAAGACTGAATAGGAATCTCTCTTGATATTTTGTCTTGCTGGCTAATTGATCTCAATTTACTGCTCAGCAGAAATTAGTTCTGGGAGGTATAATTTTCTTCCTTTTCAGACCTGTAAATCCCAGGAGGTCTGGAGCATCCTGTGGACAAGCTGCAGGCAGATTTGGACCCTTCTGCTCTCCTAGGCTCAGGGAGAAGAGCTGCAACTGGCAAGAGAGGCTCCCTCTGCATGGTTTGGCAGAGCTACATCCTTGCAGAACACTTCCAAGGCCTGCCTTTTTCCTCCACCACCCACTACTCCAATACCTCTGGCAATTCAGTGCTGGATTTTTTGGTTTAGCAAAGCAAACTCTTACAGCACAGCTCATGCCTACAGGTGGAAATCTGCCAGTGTGCCAGGCTCCAGAAATCCAGCCAAGGATGATGAAGATAATGGCAGTATGGAAACTATCCAGTCAAGAAACTCAGTTGGGTATTCTAACTCTTTTAGCTAGACTTTCTGTCTAAACCCACCCTTTACTAAGGGAGAAAAATTCATCAGGTAAAACTTGGAGGCAGTGAGGATCTGGTGCATTTCAGGTGAGACCCAACCACATGAGGTGAGGAAGAGAAACCTCCTAGAACAAAACAAACCACAACATCAACAGACAAAACTGGTGCAAACCTGTACCACATGTGTGAGCTTTGCTACGTGCTGCTTGTGTGGAAACCAGGGAAACCCCGTGTGGATGGAAGCCACAAAACCAAAATGAGTGTGGAAGAGGCTATGAGGTGAAAGGCCTGAGAAGAGGGGAAGGGCTGAAAAAAAAGTCGTTTGTGGAGACTAGTTTGGGTCTTCAGAGAGATGGAATCCATTAGTGCCCTGCCATAACCTCCCTACAAGCTGCCAGGAAAAGTCCTGGTGTTTGCCATCAGGAAGATCTTGCTGGGAATTGACTCACAAGCACAAGTGGAGTCCAGTCAGATGTGGCTGCTCCTGCCATCCCTGCATCCCTCTCCTCCCAGCTCCTTCAGGAGTTTGCTCTCATAGCTGAGCTGGATATGAAGAAATTTGATGTAATCATGTCTTAAAATCCCAGTGGAAGGCTAATCATCCAGGATATTTCATCTGATGTCTGAGTTACTTGACTACACTTACCTAATTGTAAATATTTCTTCGTTTTCAGTTCCAAAAGTACAAATCTCTAGAGGCATTGCACCTACCTAAGGATTCCAAAACTAAGCCAGGCCTAGAATTTAACCACGAGAACATTTTAAGAGCCTGTCTTTGTCACAGACTGTTTATTGGGCTGCCAGGGTGGTTAAACTCCTGCTGGAGCTGGGGCTGTTTCACAGAAGTAGGTGCATAGTACAGTGCAGGTAATAGCTGCTGTGGCTGGAACTGGGGGACATTTTACAGAGGTTTGCCCAGTAAAATGTTAATAAAAAAGCAAATCCATTAATCCAAATGGTTTGTATCAAAGCACCTCCATTTAAAGCAGCTACTAAACCTCAAATGAGACCATTATTTCTTAGCACTGCAAGCTAAATGTATTGAGTCTGAACTTCCTCCACACCCCTCTTTCACTTCACAGAACTCTGGTGTCAAAAGCCCAAATCAAAACTTGTTTGGGACGCTAAAAAGTAACCCAGGCAACAACAACAACAAATGTTAAATGTGTGTCCAGCTACACCCCCAGCCACATCTGCAAAGGGCTTTTCTCACTGTCTGCTCTCAGGGACAAGATTTAATCCTAATGATGGAGCTGAGGAACTGAGGCACAATGAAAACAGCCCCCAGTCCAAGCAGAGGGCAAAGTCAGGACACCCAAATCCCAGGTTGATAACGCTCACCACAGGACATTCCTTCTCTTTGATCTCCTCTTTTCTTAAATGAGCATTTCTGATCAGAATCAGGCTCAGCTGGAAGCTCTTAAGGCTACTTAAAAATTAATGACAAGTGATAACACAGGGCAAAGCTCCAGCTTAATTGTACAAACTGTGGCAGCCACCGCAGAAGGGGGAGGGAGGACGAGGGAGGGAAAGGGGCAGGAGCCTGGAAAAGGACTCACCTTCATCTCCACACACAAGTTTCTTCACCACACAGGGGATCTCTGTGTAGCCAAAGCTCTTCAGCTGCTCCACCTGCCGAGCTGTGATGGGATGCTCCCACATGGCCGTGTTCATGGCTGGGCAGAAGAGCAGGGGTTTGCTCAGGTCCCACGCGCGGATCACGCAGGTCTGCGGGACAAGCCAAGGGAGCCCTTGGATTTCCTCACTTCCTTCCTACACTAATTTGTAGCACATTCCAGCCAAGCTCATCTCTGACAGGCAGGAAAGATGAGGGAGGCTGCCCAGAAGATAAAACCCACCCCTGCTCCAGCCAGCAGCCCAGGCTGGAACAAGATGTGTACAGACTGTGTGGGACAGAAGACAAGCTGAGAGGTGGCCACAGACCTTCTTGGCTACAGAGAAACCCCTGGGGCAACACTTCAGATAACAAAGCTGAACACTGAAATTTGGCAATGAGTCTTTCTGACATGATATGCCAGCTGGATCCATAATTCCCTGCAAGGGAAGCAGTGCTGCTTCCAGGATACAACAGAGGAGAATATGAGCACATCTGGGCTGCTGCAGGAGATGCTGGCAGGTTACAAAGCATTTGGCAGCTCCTGTGTGCTACTGGCAATCAAATCTGACTCCTCAGCACTTCCAGATAAGCCAGGATCACCTCATCCCCTTGGAAAGATAAATGCTGGTTGTTCTTAGTGCAGTGTCCATGGGATTCCCAAGGCCTTGAAGAATTTCAAACAAAGGAGCTTCCAAGGGAGCAGCTCAGATCACAGAATGCTTGCAGGAACCCTGCCCATCCTTTTTTATACCCTGTGACTTGAGCCCTTCCCAGCATAAGGAAATGATGGAACCAGCACCTCCAGCACTCACTTTCCTTTCCTGGAGCTGCCTCTTCCTTTCACAAAGCTCTCCAAAACCAGCAGGAGCATGTGAAGCCATGCATCCCTGACATCCTTCCTGAGCTCTTCCCTCTGCTAAACCAGCACACCCACAAGGGACTCAGAAGAACAAGACATTGCTTGTCCCTCCCAAAGCTCTTTCTGGCTTGTCTCAGATCCCCAGTGATCTGCTCTGGGTGGATTTTATTCATTTATATGTACTTCTTACCCAAAAGGCTGTAGGTCACACAGATCTGCACCTTCCTGAGATCTTTTGTGTGGTTCATGCCCGGCCACAAAATATTCAGCCCTGCTGAAGGTCCCCAGCACCCAACAAAGAAGCACACTTCCTTTCAATACACTTTCTGATTAGCCTGAAGAGCCTAAAGAACACTTTAAATGCCAATAAACAAGCCTGAACAAGCAAAATCCTCTGTAGCTGAGGCTGGGAAGTAAGTGGGCATGAGCATATTTGAAAGTCTGTGCTATGTTAGGTGAGGATGGTGGTGAAGCAGCAGGAAGTAAACAGTTTTATCTGATCTCACAGGTGTCTTTCCAGATTGCATTGAAAAAACAGAGGGACTCAAAAGTGAGTGAGCATGTGTTTGTGTGTACAAGTGACAGAGAGAGGATGGAGGCAGAAGGAAATACCACCTTCCAGAAAAAACAGGGAAGACACAAAGCAAGGACTGGGAAATGAGATGAGAGACTCACAGAGCTGAGGAGTGGGAAGGGAAGAGAAGGAGCAGAGGAACGATGCTGGGGAAGAGACAAGCAGATGACAGGGGAGCAGAATGTGCAAATCTGCTGCAGAAGCACTGAGATTCCATGGAGGCAAGGTCAGGCAGTGCTGAGGAGTGGCAGCAGTGGCAGGCAGAGCCCAGGTACTCACCAGCAGGTTGTCACAGATGCCATTGGCCACCTTTGCCAGCGTGTTGGCATCCAGAGGTGCCACCACCATGAGGTCAGCCCAGCGCCGGAGCTCTATGTGCAGGACGGGGTCGGAGCGGCCCTTCCACAGCTGTGGGGAGACAAGGGGGGAGCACCAAACCCTCACACACCTCATCAACCCCACCCAGGAAACAATTCCTTATGGAATTCCTATGGAATTGCACTTATGGATTTTAAGGGACAACAGCAGATCAGTGGATGGAGGATTCTTTCACCACAAGGCAATTCACACATCTGACAAGCACAGGTTCCACCTCACAGCAAAGAGCTGTCCCCATCCACAGCATCCCTTAGTTCTGGAATTATTCCTAGGAGCTCCATCCTTCAGGCAGCTGAGCCAGGCAGGCCCAAATCAGGGGTACCTTTCCTGGGGAACCCATGTGATTTATAAGCTTCACAATGAAGTGAAGCTGCCCACTGGCTTCTCATGAGGTACAGACTCTTAACTAAACAAGTCACTTTAAATTAGGATGCACAACCCTACTCACACTCACAGCAGCAAAGGGAACCCTCCTAAGAACTGCAGGGAACAGTGTCTTGTTGGCTTTCTCCACGATGGATGAAGTTTATCCAGTCTGGCATTTCCCTCCTCTCTCAGCTCTTCAAATCACAGAACGGTTTGGGTTGGGAGGGACCTTAAAGCTCACCTTGTCCCATGGGCAGGGACACCTTCCACTTGACCAGGTTGCTCCAAGGCCCATCCAACCCCTGATCACTTCCAGGGATGGGGCAGCCACAGCTTCTCCTTGACACACTCACTGTTGAGTGAATATTTCTGTTTTCACCAAAGCCCTGAATTGCTCAAGAGAACCCTGGCCTTAAGAGCTCAGTAAACTGGGAAGGAGTTTTGAGAAGCAGCAAACAGCATCAGGTGCTTATTCCCCAGAGGACACCCAACCACAGGCCAGCAGGGGCTGTCTCAGGGCCACAGACTGCTCCTTCTCTGAGTCATGGGAAGCCACAACAAAAAGGCAGCATCCGAAAAACCAAGGCTTCCTGAACACCTTTCCCACCTCCTCCACTCACTTCTATTCTTTCTTGTTGTTTTATTATCAGAGTGAAGCATCTCCCAAAGAGATGCTGAGCAGGCTGTCACAGTGAACCCAGAGGAGGCCATCAAGTTGAACAAGAGGGATGAAGCATCTCCTCCATGAGGAAAGGCTGAGAGAAGTGGCAGTGCTCAGGCTGGGGAAGAGAAGGCTTTGGGGTGATCTGATTGTGTCTTTCCAGTGCCTGAAGGAGCCAGCAAGATGGAGGGAGGTTATTTACAAGGGCCTTGAGCAACAGGACAAGGGGAAATGGCTTCCAGCTGCCAGAGAGCAGGGTTAGATGGGATATTAGAAGAAATTATTCCCTGTGAGGGTGGTGAGGCCCTAGCACAGGCTGCCTCATCCTTGGAAATGTTCCACGCCAGGTTGGATTTGGCTTGGAGCAACCTGGGACAGTGGAAGGTGACCCTGCCCATGGCACAGGGTGGAAATGGATGAGCTTTGAGGCCCTTTCCAACCCAAACTATTCAGTGATTATTTCCCACCACAAGGACTCTGTGCCTGCTCTCCAGTGTACCAGCAGACCTCAAAGCCTGACCTGCACCTCTTCTATCACCCCACTGAGGGCTCCCCAGAAATAACTGCCTGAGGCTGTAGCACCCTGGGATTCAGTAGGTATCCACCAATCCCTGAGACCAGCCAGAAATTTTCATGGCCGTTTCCATTGATGTGTTTCTGTCCACTCAAAAGCGATGCTCATGTGTGAGCAGGAATAGGGGTAAGGACAGAGCACCTTGTGCTCAGATCAGCACTGCAAAGCAGGGATAAAATGCATGGAAAAACAAATGTTGATGCTTGTACAATGGACCTCTTCATACTCAAGGACTCTCAGTAAAACTGCAGTCAGGAGAAGAAGCTGTTTCACAGGGAACAGAGATGTTCACAGCCCTGACAGCTGAACTAAGGAGAACGAAGCTGCTGCCTGCGTGACAAGTATGACTCATGACAAGCACCAAACATGCTCACCATGGTCTGCAGGGGCTGTCTTGACATTTCCTGAGAGCAGCTGAACCCAGGGTGGAGAGAGACCACTGCTACCCTCCCTGCCTGCTGCAGGACAAAATCCTGCAATGCATCAGAGGAGCCTCTCACTTCCTCCTCATTTACATCACATTCTTCAAAAGCCACATTCTGAACATGTATTACTAGACTGAGGAGTGAGCCTTGGCCTGGGTTTAAAAAAGAACTAAGTGTGGTTTCTTGCAAGAAAACTTAGAGGAATGATTCTATTTGCAAGAACAACTCACCTGCCACTCCTCTTCATCACCATAGAGGGTCACAGGAATCTCCTGGGCATTGTAGAAATGTTTTGCTCTCTCAGTAGTGACCACCTTCACCTCGAGCTAAGCAGTAAGAAAGAGACCACTGGTTAGACTTGAGGACAATTTCGAAGGTTTTGTGGTTTCTCAGAGTGCCTCCCCTGTTCACAGCTGAAAGGCCAGGCCACCACAGGGGCCAGAAACTCATTTCATGTCAACCTAAAACAGACTGGTAATGAGGAAAATGAAGCTCAGGCTGCTGATTACAATGAAAAATACCCTTTTTCTATGGGATGGGCCACTGCTTGCTCCTTCCAGCAGCTCCCAGAACCAACTGCATGGATCTGTTGAACAGACAGTGAGATGGGGAGAAATCAGCCCCACGAGCAGCATCTTCTTGCTGGAAAACTCTGCCTTGAGGTAGAAAACTGATGAGGCACTCCTTGCTACATTCAACTGCTGGAAATCTCTAAGCTCCAAGTTCTCTGCAACAGCAGCAGTGATGTGGCAGAGCACATTAATCCAGCTCCCAACACCATTTATTCCACTGGGAATGAGGCAGTGTAGATTCCTTGCATCCTATGAGACTAGAATAACAGCTGGAAGCAGTGGAAAATCCCAGCCTTGGCATATTGTGGCTGCTGGTGATTGTCCCAATTTTCTGAAGGAAAAGTGACAGGATAATAAAGCTGCACGACACACTTTTGCTACTTTGTGTTTGCTTTTTTGCCTCTTCTAAATGTCTCTTTTTCTCGAAGCACCCGTGACTGGGAATCACAGGTGTTTGTAGTGTTTTTCAGTGTGAAGATCACACTCCCAGGCATTAGCTAAGTGTATAATTTCCATGTTAACCTCACCCCACAGGAAGCTGCTCGAGCCAAGCAGCGACACCCACAAAGGCGTGATCGCTGCTTCGCTGCACCACGGGCCTCGGGCGAGGCGTTAACCTCAGGCTGCAAGAAAATGTTTTTATTTGGGGAGTCTAAAGGCCACTGTGCAGTTTGAAGGAGGATGGCTGCTCTCTGAAATGCTACCATTGAAAAAAAGATTTATTTTTTCCAAGCATAAGCCCAGGACTAGGGAAGAACTCTGGCTGTTCAACTATTCCAGGCTAGAACATTCCAGAGGGATGTTCAAGGAGTTTGAGTGCTGGTGGCTGAAATCCCACCATCCCCAAGAAAGTTGTTGTGTGAGTTAAATATTCTCCCTAATGAAGATTTCCTGCTGGGGTGGGCTCCTGGCTCCCTCTTTCTCAGCAAATCCCTCAAGTCCCTCCAGCTACACTGGGAAGAGGTCAGTGTTCTCAAGATCACTTCAGCCTTCATAGTTTATTCTTTCTATTTACCTGGCACACCCTCTGTTTGCCTGTGGATATCTTCAACAGCCAAGGCAGTCTGGCCACACTCAAACTCCCTCACTGGAGACAGTTTAGATTAGTTAGAGGTCTTTGGCTCAAGTCAAATCTCCAAAACAAACTTTACCACAAAGTTTACTCTCCTGTGTTCAGGCAACACTGCAGGTCTCTGATAGAGGATTCTCCTGGCACAGCCTTTTCTGCCTGGGGTAAGGAGGTGCACATGATTATTTTTTAATGGTTTTCTCAGTTCTGACAGCAAAATCTGTTCAGACAGCCTGAGCACACAGGAATGGGCAGATCCTTAGTTAAATGGCACCTGCAAGCTGAGGCAGAGGCTGCCTGGCAGGTGCACAATGATGTGACAGGGTTGATTTAAACCTGAAGTCCAGGTGACATCCTGGAGCTTCAAGAGCAAAACATTCCGCCCACCAAAAAGTCTGTCCTTGCCTTTCTTTATCCTGATATCACAGCTTGGATTGGAAATTAAAGGTGCTCCAGTTCCACCCCCTGCCATGAGCAGGGACACCTTCCACTATCCCAAGGTGCTCCCAGCCCTGTCCAACCTGGCCTTGGACACTTCCAGGACAAGTCAAGGACAAGCCAAGGAAAAGGCAGCGAGCTGTCACATCCACTGGCACCCTCGAGGAGGTATTAAAGTCTAATGAGCAGCAAAATCACTCTGCCAAGTAGTTCACCACAGATCATTTCAGGCAAAACATCAATTTAAACTAACCACTCTGGTTGCAAGCCTGTGACCACATCTCTGGTATCAAAGCTTTTCCTCTGCTCTTCTTGCCCTGCCTGCTTTCTGAAGTTCTGCTCCAGCAGTAAAGAAACTGATGCAACAGGATGGTGCAGGATCAACAAACTCCATGGGAAAGTTGCATCGACTCAGCAGGCCTTGAAATCACAGCAGAAATGAGCAAATAACTTTGGTTAATAAGTTTTTATAAACTCCTGGATGTCTCACTTTTGCTTTTTCTGCCCTAAAACCAGTGGCCACAAAGTCTGCACTGGATGCCACAGACCTCTGGGGTTGCACAGAGAGCATGAATCCAGCTGTCTGCAGCTTTTAATTACAAAACAAACACTGAGAGAAGCAAAGGGTTTGAGCCACATTCTTACCACAGGTTATTTGCATTCTGCCTGTCACCTGCACAGAAGGATGTCCCAAGCTCCAGAAGCAAAGGAAAATGGACAATAGCCAAACTAATCCAAGAGGGAGAAGATTAGAAGATCTCTATCTCTGGCTCTGGGCTGGTCATCTCATTCCTTGATGTCATTTTTCTTTGTCCTTCTTATTTCAGGCTGGGACCTTTGACCTCACTAATCACATCAGGTCGAGTCATAAATTAACTGAGGCCTCACATGCCTCACCTCCAGCACCCTTATCAGCTTGGATATCAACATCAACCAGATAAATCAGCACCTCCTCTGCCTCTACTCAATGTACCCACAAGGTATAGTCTCCCAAGTCATCCCAAAGGACATTCATGCAGCAATCTCATCAATAAATCTGCACCCTCTTGACCCTGCCACTGTTTTCTTTCACTGCTCCAAAATATTTCCTCCATTTCTAAAAATCTAGAAGATTTCTATGCTTAACTTTATCCTACAGTAGAAAAGAGTATATTTCCCTCCCTGATCAGTCACCAGTGGCCTCTGCTGGGCACCTCTGTTACTCCAGACAACAAATAGTAAAAAAAAATACTACACAAACACATCTAGCAGCTTTTGTTTTCCATTTCTGGTTTTCCAAGGTCTGTTTTCCCTTTCTGGATCACATTTGGAAAAGTCACATCCCACTCATGGAAATCTGCAATACCCTGGAGATTTCAAGTTTCAGAAGCATCACCTCTGTCTGCAACCACCTCTGATAACCTGACTGACAAGGACAAACTCCAGATAAAAACCCACCCAAAGCAAAGACCTTTTCAAGCATGAAATGATAAGGGGAAAAAAATTAAAAGCCAGATGGAATCTTCCTCACAGAAATTTCTGAACTAAAGGGCCCCCGAGGAGGAACTTGTCATTTCAGCAGAAGCCATGTGATCTCTCCTCAAAACTCTAGGGTAACTCCAAGTTTATAAAGTTCCACCAACAGCTTCACTCACCCCAGGGATTTTCAGCAATTCTGCGATGAGCAGGGGCAGCTTGAGGGCAGCCACGCTTCCAGTCACTCCCACTAGCACATGGAATTTTTCCTGTGCCACAGATGAGCAGTTTCCTGCAGGAATGCCTGGTTCTGCCAGGGAGATGGGCTCCATGCTCCAACCCAACTGTGCAGGCACAGGAAAACAAAGACACTGACTGACAGAGCCTCCAAGCACAGCTCCAACCCCAAAACATTCTGAAGGCATGGATATGACCTGGACTCTGGAAAAATGGGATGACTCTGGGTAATCCCACAAGGTTTTCAGGCACCAGAACGTTAAGAGCAGCTCAATGTTTAATTTAATTTTTGTCTTAGATACTGGGAAACAGACTCCTAAAACTTGAGCAGAGAGGCCACAGAAGCGCCCTGGTGTAAAGTTCATGCCCCTCAAAATTCAGACTCACACATGCTGAACACATTCCAGAATTTAGGACAGATAAATAAATCAATTTGGGATAAAATTTTACACCAAGGTCTCTAAAGGCAAACAGCCCCCTGTCGAGCTGTTTTCCCTTTGCACTCTCTGGTGATTAATAAATGCACAGAGATGTCTTAATAATTAAAAATGTGGGGCCTCACTGCATGCACAACCATCTCATTTTTTACTGTGTTCCTAAATATTTACACCAGCACAGAAATTATTTCCTAGCAGCTCTAATTCAGGTCTGCTGCTTCCTCCTGGCCTCCCTATGCTGCTGCCACACTGATAAAAATCAGAAATTAATGTTTTGGTGGGGAAATTAACACAAGCATCTCAAACATAATCAATTAATGATTAAGCAGCAAAGAGTAAATTCAGTTCTTGAAAAATCACTGCGTCCATTTGCAAAGTTTGTTCCATTTTAGTGATGTCTTTGTTCAAACTAAGCTGCTTGGAATCACTTTGGGTGGAAAGAAGAAAATGGACACAAGCTTCCCTGATTTTTGGGAGCAACTCGGAGGTTGGAGAGAGGAATTTCACCCCTGCCATGAACAGGGACCTCCCACTCAAAGCCCAATTTCTGCTTTGCTGATTAGCAAGGGTAATTAACAGGTGAGGAAACGTAGCAGGACATTGGCTGAGAGATTTTAATGCTACGACCACGCTTCACATATTTATCTAACTAAAATCATACTAGTATTATTTATAAATAATTAAAATTATTATCTACTTAAAGCACCCCTAGGAATTTCCAAAACGTCCATAATTCATTCTGCCGAAGCATCCACAAATTAAAGCCTGGGTATTAAAACATAAATTTTTAAGTGTAAAACTTTTAAAATGCTTGCAAATTATAAAGTAATGGTAGAAAGGATAAAAATGGTAAAATTATAAAACAATCATTAAAATGGTAAAATAATGGTAAATACGGTAAAATAATGGTAAAAAGATGAAAATTTTAAAATGGTACGTATTTAAAAACAACGGCAAAAATAGCAAAATTTGGTAAAAAATTATAAAATAATGGCAAAGGATTATAATAAAAGCTGTATGTATAATAATATACGTAATATAATGATTAAAAAAGTGCTGGGCCGCGCTATCCTCTTACCCAAACACAGCTGTGGGGAAGCAGCCACAACAAAACAAGCAATTTGCAAGCCCTTAAGGGTAAATTAAATCGACTTTTAATGCGGTAGCGATACCGGAAACGGCTCCAAAAGGCCGCACAACAGCACCGAGAAGCCCCGAGGGCTTCGGGAAGGTGACAAACAGCGCTCCGGTACCGCTCGAGGTACGGCCGTGAGGGCCGTGAGGGGGGCGGGCTCCGCGGGGAAACGGGGCCGCGGAGGCTGCCGGGAACGGGCGCACGAACGGCGCTGATTGGTGCGCGCTGCTCCTGCCCACGGCGCTGATTGGTGCACCCTACTCCCGCCCACGGCACTGATTGGTGCGCGCTTCTCCCGCCTACGGCGCTGATTGGTGCAGGCAGCGCGCGCGCCCGGCGGGCGGAAGGGGTGTCATGGCGGCCCCTCACGGCCTTATCCAGGGTTTTGGCGGTTGTGCTGCCACCCGACAGGGCTTTGTGCCCCTCTGTGCCCCAGTCGTTCCCACGCGAGGGATCTCGCTAAAGCAACCTTCAGGCTGCTCAGGAAGCAGTCTTAACGGGGATTCTGGCTCGTGGCAAGGTTTTGGAATGTAACAAAGGCCAAAAAAACTCGGTGTGTGGGGAACGGGGTCGAGGAGAAGGTCTGAGGGCCCCTCAAGTGACGGGATGACATCTGAGCCTAGGAAAGTGTTAGAGACCAGGACTGAAACCTTTCCTACGGGATTCAAGGCAGCCACACAGAGTTGGCAGGGCAAAGCGGGTTAAAGGACTGAGTGTATATTGTCTGAGGTAGAAACCGGATGAGGGGAAATGGTTTCCCATGCCAGAGGGCGGGGTTAGGTGGGGTATCGGGAAGGAATTGTGCCCTGGCACAGGCTGCCCAGAGCAGCTGTGGCTGTCCTGGATCCCTGGCAGTGTTCAAGGCCGGGCTGCACAGGGCTGGGAGCACCCTGGGACAGTGGAAGGTGTCTCTGTTGCAGATCCAGCTCAAAAGCAGCAGTTAATTGGACATCCCTTTTATATTGGCTACAAACAAGCAGCAAGGACGGCAAGAGGCAGAGAGCTCTGCTTTGCTGACTGCAGGACATGGAAGGTGGCAGGGTGTGTTCTATCCCCAGAGGCCTCTTGCCCAGCAGCAGGAACACCCCATCTCTCCCACCCCGTGGGCTTCAGGAGCACCACACTTTGATCACACCCACATCAGCCCTGCCTGGAGCAGGGACAGCTTACAAATAACCAAAGTGAGAACAAAGGGCTGAGTTTCTCCACCTGGCTGGAGCCACTGGGACAACATTTCAGCTGTGACACACTCAGGAGACACATTGGAGAGGAGGGTTAGGTGCTGAAGCAATGTCTGTTAGTTACAGCTCATTACAGTTATTATTGATGCATCTTATTGTCAATGCAAGAGGTGAAGTCACTTAATCCATCATTTCTCAGACACGGATGACAGAGCACGTGGTTTGGCAGAGTAAGTTTTAGGCGAGCTAGAAATGGATTGCACAATATTTAAACCTGATTAAGTACATAATAGGCTTAGCAAAGGATTACTTTTCTCCTGACATTTTATACATAAATATATATACACACACACACAGACAGGCATTTTATCAGTAGCTGCATTTTAGTCTGGTCAAAAGACGACTGCCTATTGCAGAATGACTGGAGTGATAGATACCCTTAAAAAGGAAACTAGTCTTGGTGTGCTTTGCTGGAGAAGAGAAGGTCCTTTTTGGGGTGATTCTCAGGGATAGGGGTCACATCCAAGCATCATTGGAGGGATGGAGGGGGCAGATATGGGGCTGGGGACTTGCACAGTCCTGGCTGGTGGCACACTGAGCTCCTTCCCTATGCCAGGCTGCCAGGCAGGAGATACTGGAGCCAAGGAACTGGATTGGATTCTGTTTGGGCTGCTTTTCGAGGACTTGGAGAAAAATTTGGCTTATTTAAAGTGCATTTAGAGTTGAAAAGCATCTCGGAGAAGTAGCTTTCCCTCCTCCTGCCCTGCAGCATCCATCCCATTTATGCTCCCACACATAATCTTTTCAAGGGTGTGCCAGTCGCTTTCCCCAGTAAGTGTTGGTCTGAGCTCTGCTGCCTCCTGCTAGGGTGCAGGACCATTATTTAATGTCCAACATCCCCAGACTGGGCAGGGATTTGGGCCTGACAGGGATTTTCTGCACCAGGAAAACACACGGCCACATCTCACCACACTTTTTAGGAATACAAGTGAGCAGAAGTCTTCCCTCCAGCCTGGAGGTTTCCTTAATAGACTTAAATTAGCACAAACCTCCAAAGCTAACGGGGACAAACCTTGGCCTGGCTATTTCCATGAGCAGGGAGACTGCTTGGATGTGCTGGGATATGGGGTGGCAAGATTTGACCCGCAGCCTTGCCCAAGCAAGATCCTCTGAGGAATGCTCTGTCACTTTTACAGCTGCTTTTCAAAACAGAAGCCTTTAAAAAAAACAGACTCAGGATGCAGAATCTGGAATGGGATGGTTGTATCCCACAGGGAAAACCTGTCCTTGCTCCCCAACACACACACGCACACACACGCACTGGTCCTCCACGTCAAATGTAAACTACTCACTTACAACACCACACACTGAGAGAAGTTGTAGATCCTGAGCCAGGGTGTAGATTAGGAATCTCTTGGCTTCCAGCATATCAACAGCAGGATTGAGGGTTTGTTACATTTTTTCCCTTTTTTTTTCCTTTTTTTTTAATGCTAAATCAGCCAGCCACCTGCTAGTTAAAAAGCAAAAGAAAAAGGGAGAATTCCCAGGATTGCTTGCCCTTGCTGAGACAGTGGCAAGTGGCTGGACACAACCAACTGAAAGAGAAAACTCACACACGTCAAAAACTCATGGTTCAGGGCTTATTCCAAGAGGGAAGATGGGTGCTGGTTGCTGTTTTTCCCTTTTAGGGGCATGGGGGGGCTTTTGGCTGATGAGGTTCTAACGTACACCTATCACCACAGTAATTAAAAAACCACCACCGTACACTATTCCACAGGGAAAAAGAAGACACGTGAACAGACACTGACTACCACGCACAACAAGAGCCCTGCAGGTCAACTCACGGCCTCTTCAGAATGAAAAAGAAAGGAGAAAAGAAGAGCTCGAGACAAGAAAAAACATGAAAAAAAAAAGGAAAGAAAAAAATCCCAAAGGATCTCGTTATAAAGACGGGAAAAGAACCACCATTATGGTACACTCTGACTTTCTGAGACAGCTGCAGAAACTCGGCTCAGGCTTCCTCCTCCCTTTTCCCCCCCCCAGCTCTTCCTCCCGAGGACAGAGTCCTGCTGCTGCTCACATCTCGTTGGAGTAGGTGTAGTTGGGGGTGGCCGAGTACTGCGTCTCGTGCTGCATCATGGCGCCCTGCGCCGCCCCCATGGCCGCGTTCTGCGCCGCCTGCTGCACGTGGGGATTCTTCCAGGCCCCCGTGGTCCACTCCTCCTGCGCTTTGCTGAAGCTCCCGCCGCTGCCCCGGTAGAACTTGTGCACCTGCAGGGAAAATCCACAGGGGTTGAGTGCCTGGCGTGGTGGCGAGGTGTGAATGCTGGTGAGAGCCAGGGAAAACAGCAGTTTGATTTTTCCCAGGCTACTCAAAGGAAAACAGAAAAGAAAGAATGAATAACAAAGTTTAGCACCTAGTGTTGTGGACAGGAGAAGTGAAGAATGTGATGTTTTAGTAAAAGCATGTTTACAAGAGGTGTTGCCCTCCTTAGACCAATGAGCTTATTCTATCCTTGGTTCAGCAAACTAGTCTATAAAAATGTGCCTACTCCTGCAATAAATCTCTTCTTTTGATTTCTGAATGAAGCCTGTGTTGCTGTATTTTTTCACTGATCCCTAGCCTTACAATGACAGTGAGGGCCCCCCAGAGCAATGTGGAATTCCTGTTTTTTCTGCCATACCATGGTGAGAGCGATGAAGGAGAACACTGCCATGGCTGTGAAGAGCACGGTGGGGATCAGCATCACCACAGCCGAGCCCACATTGGTCCCAAAGAAGGAAATCGCTGCAATCCAGCCACTGCAAGGAGATGCAAACAACTGGTTCAGTCACTAACTCTCCCAAACTGCCAGCAGCCCTCCCAGCTCCTCAAACCATCTTCCCCACGAGGAGAACTATTAAGGACTCAAAAACACCACGGTGACCACCCTTGTACCCAACACAGCAGCATTTTCCTTACCAGACCCCCCATCCAGGGATCCCCACTGCCTGGATAATGCTGATCACCAGCTGGGCCATGAAGGTGAAGAAGAAGGCCATGAAGCTGAAGGAACTGTCTGTCCTGCAAGAGAAGGCTCAGTCACTCCTGCACCTCCATCCCTGCTGCACTCCAAGGGAAGGGAGATGCTCCTACGTATCAGACCTGGCCGTGGTTTAGCAGGAGGGTGATGAAAAGCAAAATTAAAGGCAAAGGAGAAACTGCAAGAGGCTGGAGGTGGTCAAGGGACACCTGGGAAAGCCACATAGCGAGGACCACCAGACTCTCCCTATGGCACAGTCAGCTGGGCTTGAGGACATCTGTGTTGGGACATGGCTCTCTGCTCACACCACCCCACATGGGAATATATACACCCCTAGTTCTCTAGATTAGGGGATTGACCTCAGCACCATGGGTCATCCATAGAAACACCTCAAAGATTCGTGGAAAAATATAAAAGATGCCTCAGGGATGAGAGGGAAAGCGGCACCCCAGCTGCATCCTCACCAGTGTCCCCCACCGCTGCACAGAGGCACACGGGGAGTGTCCTTACATCACCTGGTGGGGGGTTTGGCCCCCAGGAAATCCCAAACACTCTGGTTTTGAAGGTTAGAAAGTAAAGCTAAAAGGCTGCACAGAAAGGAATTCCCCCAATTAGTCAGGCAGTGCCCCAAGCTAAACACTGACCGTTTAGGAAGGAAAACAAGGCAAAAAGAAGCCAGGCTCAGGTGCGACCACTTACTTGAAAGCTTTGTAAATAGGTCTAAACCAGCAGACATAGGAGCAGGGCGTAAAGAGAATGAGCCAGAGAATTGCCAGTCCAAAATTTACAGCTCCGCCGCCTCCAATGAGCCACGCGAGGCAGCCCACGAGATTCACCGCCAAGGTGATGCTGTTCACTGCAAACACACACACACACNGCAAGCGGGGTGCAGAGCGGGAGGTCGGTGCAAACGGCGGTCAGTCCCCTCGTGGGAAGCATCCAGCGCGCTCCCCCCGCCGCGTTTTCCCTCTCCACACTCCCAAGACTCACCACGTGGCGTGACCCGTCCCGTCCCCGGCGGG
>VXBI01007291.1:76450-88505 GCA_013397375.1 Toxostoma redivivum
GAGCAGAGTAGCACGGACCCAAGGGTGGCACTGAGATACCAAGGAACCCGACCCCAGGGATGCGGCCTCGGAGTCCTGCTCTAGCTGGGCTTCTCTTAAATTGAGCCTGGAGCACGTTCCCAGGCTGGCTGGGCTGAAGGGGGTCAGGTCTCTGCTGAGTGTAACAAGAGGAAAATCAATGTATCACTCAGAGTTGTAATTCCTTAAGCGGTTCCAGGGCTCTGAAGATTGGCAGGAGTCACATCCTCCCGCTACTATCAAGCCAGGACACATTGCCACTAACAGAAGGAAGCTGGAGGAATTGTGGTGAAGTTTTTTGCTTGCTCCAGATACATCTTTGCCGAAGGAGCTTGTGCAGGAGCTCCCTGAGCACCACTGAGAGCCAAAATCCTGAACTCCTGACCCCGCCTCGCCAGTTCAGGGGGTGACACATTTCCCTCGCCCACCCCAGCTTGGGATCAGGCCACACAAGGGCTCTGACTATGAATCCCAGCTCAGCAGACACAGGACAAAGCAGAGAAGGCTCAGCTGTGTTCTGACGCCTCCGAGTTGGGAGAATGATTCATTATTTCGACGAGAACGAAAGCCCTCCCACCACCGCCTGCCTGAGAGCTGCAGCTGGCAAGGGAAGGAGCTCAGCTGCCCAGGCTGCCCTAAAGGACACGAAGGGACCACTCTGTGCTGGGTGTCTGAGGGGTTGCTGGGGAGAAAATGACCCAGAGAGGAGCTCCAGAGGCAAAACCCAAGGGACAGCGACTGGCTCTGAGAGCTGGTGCTTGTGCTGAGGAGCAAGGACCAAGCTCTGTTACATTAAGAGGAAGAACATCCTGGTTGGGATGGGAAAGGAATTGAACACCCCCAAGAGAGCTTCCCTGGGGAAGCACAGCTTTTTTCCTCCCATGCCTTAAACAAGTGACATGACGAAGCTACCCCAGGGTCACTTTCCTGATGGGGCACAGCCCCAGGGGTGCCAGCCTGGTGGCATGCCAAAAGCAGGAACACACAACCTCTGTGGTGTTAGCTCAGCTCTTCCTAACCTGCCCCTAAAGCACAAGGCACTCCCTGGGCACTGGTGCTTCCAAAGTTCAGGGGAAGCGCCTGATAAGGGAACTAAGTTCTTCTATAAAGAAATTAAATGCTGGTGCCAGCTTGTCCTGAGCTGTGCACCCCACCTATGTTGGAGTGTGACCTCTCCCTCTGTCTCTGTTCCCTGCCCAGGGTTGGTGAAGAAGAGAGATCCAGGACAGTTGGAAGAGGTGGAAGCTGGTGACAGCTCTGTTAGCACAGCACGGCACACAGAGGCATGCAAGAGGAACAGGCAAGCTCTGGGAAGCCTCAAGCTCCATGTTTTGGGGAGCACGGACACCAGCCCTCCAGTCTGAGCTGTCTCCTCCTTATAGCAGGACATCAACATCACCACCAATGACCCTGGGACACTGAGCCAGCTCCACAGCTCCATCCTGGAGGCCGGAAGGGCTGGGATCCACGGGATGCTGCAGCCCACCTCTCATTCCTGAGTTTTGACAGGAGACACCAAGGCCTGGAGGGGGAGAAGGGCTTCCCCTGACCTTGCCCTGCCCTTTCAGCTGGCAGCTCCCAGAGGAGCAGCCTTTGGAGAGGCAAACAAATCCCACTGGAGCCATTGCCACGCAGTCACTCACGCATCCAGAGGTAGTAAAGCCGCTTGGCCATGGTCCGGTGCTGCGGCGGGATCTCCGCATCGAAGTCCTGGTAGAAACATGGCTTCAGGGGGATGAATTTGGGCAGGGGAGGGAAGTTGTTCACCTTTTCTGCAAAGAAAAGTTTCACTGGTGTCAGGCACTGCCCAGAGCTGAACAAAACCCAAGAGGATTCCTGAAGAACCCCAAGAACGGACAAGTTTTACACAGGAGTTAAGATTTCCCATGGAAACCACCACCAACCCCCCAACAGGATCAAATTCAGCCCTCACTGGCCACACTGGAGCCATGGACACCCACCACCCCACTGGTGACTAACGAGGTGACATTATGGCCAGTAAAGCCCATGATGATCTCCAGAGCCCCCCATACCTGCCATGCTGGCACACACTCAGCCTCTCTGCTCCTCAGGAAAAATACTTGGGAAAAACGAGGGAGCTTTAGCAAAGCTGGAGGAGAACGAGAGAAAAGATTGACTGAAGTGGTCAGGGACATCTGCAAAAGCCTTCACCTTCCCCCCTCGTTCCAAAACAACTCAAGGACAGCAGTTTGCTTCACTCGTGTGACACTCTGGACTATCACACATCCAGGCTGGCACCTGGCTGGCAGTGAGATAAATCCTGGCTCCTCTGGCTCAGGCTTAGGTACCAGTTAAGGCAGAAGATTACGAGAGGATCCAGTGATGTTCAGCCTCCCACTCCCAACTGACCTACATCCAGGAGAGGGCCAGGTAGGGCAGCAGGGAAAGGAGGTGGCTGTGGGCAGCTTGAAACCCTCAAGTTCATGATCTGCTCCCAAAATAATTCTTTTAAAAAAAGTATTATTGTTATTTTTGCTGAATTCCAACACAGGGGACTACCTGGCTGCCTCGTAGCTGTCATTTCTGCAAGCCCAAGCCAAAAACAAGGCCAAAAAGGGAGCAGGGAAATCAGAGCAGAGAAACCAGCTGGAAAAAAAAGATAAATCAGTGGCGATTGTCACTAATGAGTCACTTGAGTGCCTGGCTTAACAATTACTCATGTCATTTGGCACCTCATTCCAGAGCATGCAGGTGGGAAAGGGGGGAGCTCGGCATCCCAGGACCATCCCAGACCATTCCATGCCCAACTCGGTGCCAGAAGTGAAAATTACGGCCAATTAAAGCAAAAAATTAAGACCTGAGGTTTTAAATAGAAGCGTGAAGATGGCGAACCCCCAACTGCCTGCAGGTTTTGCCCTTTCCCAGCCATCCAAGCAGAGCGGGCAGCGGCCAACAAATTTCCCAGGGCACGGGGTACCGGCAGTTGGTGCCTGGGGCTCCCGGCAGGATTTGGGGGGGCTCTTTCTAGGGGTCTTCCAGCGCCAAAGACATAGCGAACCCCCAGGGCTCGCCGTCTCCCGACATCCGCCGGCAGCCCCGGATGCTTCCATCCCGCCGGTGCTATAAATACGAGCTCCTCGGGCACGGTGACGTCCGCCCGGCCGCCCCTACGCACGTGTGTCGGGAGCGGGGACACACGGCCAGGCGCCCCCCGACCCCACACCTGCCCCACCGTGGGGCGAAACCACCGGGACAGCGATAAATACGGGTGGGGTTTTGTTGCAAAATTAGGAATATGGTGGAGGGGTTGGAATATGGTGGAGCGCGTGGAAAAAGGAGGGGGGATCACATAGGTGATGGCACCGAAAGGAAACCCCTCTGGTGCGTGGGGTGGGTTTGGGGAGGGCAGGCAGGGCTCGGCATCGCCCGTGCGTTTCCACGCGTGAAGGGCTGCGTGCCCCACGCATCCCCACCTCAGAGCCAGCGCAGCCTCCCAGCAGCGGCCTGGATGGGGGAGAAGGGCGGCCCGANCGGGATCTCGCGAGAGCGCCCGCCGCTGTCCAGGGTCCTGATGCCGCCGGATGGAGGGGCGGGGCCGAGGGAAAGGGGCGTGGCCGTGTGGAAGGGGGCGGAGCCTTTATGGGGGGCTCGATAGGGCCGGGGGCTCCATAGGGCTGGGTGCTCTATGGGGCTTGGGGGGCTCTATAGGGCTCGGGGTTCTGTGGGCAGGGCTGCAGTGACCCCTACCCAGGGCATGGCAATTACTATGTGTGTATAACATAGCCTCATTAGGGCAGGGGCTCTGGGGGACAGTCCCTGGCAGGGCACACAGGCTCCCTGTATCCAGGAGGCAATGGAAAAGTGTTGTGAAAATTACTTTATTTGACAACTAAATCATCCTCCCTTCCTGTGGTCCAGCCATGAGGGTCATGGAGGGGCAGCAAGGACAACATCCAACCAGGAGAAGATGAGAACAGCTGGGCAAGGAAGCAGCAAAATCCCATAACACCAGTGAGCCCTAGTGGCCAAACCCCTTTGGCAGGGGAACAGGGTTGCTGTGGGGATGCAAGGAAGAAACCTGGCAGAAACAGGGAAAATGCCTGCTTCACAGATGGTAAAATAGAGGGAAGCAGGAAAACCAGTGTGCCACAGATAACCCCATAGCAGGGGGCCCAGCTGTCCGCTCTGACCCCTCTCTGGGTCTTGGACCTGACCCTGAGCTGTTCCCCACAGAGAGCAGGGACCCCTGCACATCCAGCTCCAAGCTCTGCCCAGCAGCAGGGAAGGAAAGGGAGAGGGGAATGGGTTCATGGATTCCCACTCCTGCCAAGCACTGGGAATGCTCAGCGCCTTGGAGAGCTGCTCTGGCTCTGCCTGTGGGCACTAAACACACTGGAGATTTAGGGCTGATTTCTTGTCCCTTGTTTCTTATCTCTCCAGTTTTCTCTCACCTAAATTTCCTCCCCACTTGCATCTCTTCTGCCTCAGCACCTTCCCATGCCGCTGAGGCTTTGGGAATGGTCACTTACATAGCTGCTCCTTGCCCTCAGTACTACCACATTGCTGTCTGCCTGCAGGTTTTTCAGTCAGGGATATTCAGGAATCAAATGGATGTGTGCTCCCATCCTTCACAGAGAATGCCTGAAGGGCCTGAAGGGATAACAGAGGGAAGAGCTTCCCTGCCTATCCCACACTCCCTAAGCAGGGTAGGCTAGGGAGGACGGGCAGGTCCAAAGAAAAGGTTGGATCAAGCAGCAAATTCCCAGCAAGCAAACAGGTTCAAAAACAAGGAAATCAATCCACAGGTCCAGTTTAGGGTCAGTCTTTAACGTGAAGTCCAGACCAGCTGCAGCTGACCCAGAGACCAGTCCTGACATAGTTGAGACTAGAACTGAGACCTCTGGGTTGAGCTGGGCCATGGGCAGGGGGTGGGTTGGGGTCCCAGGTGGGGTTGGTGAGGAACATCCAGGTTTATTAACGCCCTCAGGGTCCTTCCAACATCCCTCTGCTTATCATGCTGAAGCTCTGCAAAGGGATTTGTCTTATGAAAGGGATTTTTCCCTTTCCTTTTACCGTCGGGCTATTCAAAATGAGGATTATCTTGAGCTCTGTAATTTTCTGCTTACGGTAGGGATAAGAACTCAGCAGAGAGGTGATGCGACCCTAGGATGCTCCGAGGGTTCCTCTGGCATCTTGACACAGCCCTTGCATCCTGGGCTGCATCCTTAGGGGGCTACTCCTGGGAAGCAGCAGCTCCAGGACCCTGGCTGGGATGGGGGCAGGGGATCCCTGCAGCTGTGGCATCCTGGGGGTCCCTCTGCACCCCTTTTGCCAGGGTTACAATCAGCCCTGGCATCAGCCCGCTGTGGAGTGCAATGTGATGAGAGGCTGAGACCTGAGCCGTGCCGATGTGACGCAGAGATGGACGATGGCACCGACACTTTCCTTGTATCGGATGCTCCCACTTTCCGTCCCGTTCCCGAGCAGAGCCACCTTGGATGAAAGAAAATATGGAGAGGGCAGGTGGAGGACAGGGGCTCGGGTTACTGTTCCTCTCTAGCTGCCCTGGTCTCTGTTAGGAATATGTTTCTGGGGGTTTTTCCCCACTTTTCCAGGTCTGGTTGGGCTCCATGCTGTGTCCAGCAGCGGTGTCCATTCTCGCCACCACCAGCTCTCCCCTTGGCTGCTCTCCCACATAGCTCTTCCAAGGTCACACTCCTGTGGGGTTGGGACCAGGCAAGATTTGGGATTTGGAACTCCTCTGGCATGGGGTTGGGATGGAACTGGAATGCTTAGAGAGAAACTGTAATGGGAAAAGGGAAGAAGAAACCACTCCCTGGATCCCACTGTAACCAGAGTGGCTGCTCAGGAAGGACAGACAGAAAATACTCAGTGTGTAATTCCTTTAGACTTATTTTTTCATCAGTCCTGCCTTTCCCATTTGCTTCTTCTCCATTTTAATGGACTCCCCATCCTCTTTCCCAGCTTTTGTTTCCCTGATCCCCCATGGCTGGAGCTGTCTGTGCCTTTATCCCCCCCATCCCTGCTTTTCCTCTCCCACCCTGCTGAGCTCACTTCAGCAGCTATTCCTTGGCTTGGAGTAACCCATCCACTCTGTTGTCCTCCAACAAATAAGCTGACAGGCTAATGAATAGCTTCAGATGGTAATTAGCAATGGAGTTGGTAATAATGAATTTCATTTACATTTTAAGTGCTGCAGAGGGAAAATAAGCCCCTGTCATTAATGCCCCCACTGCTCCCAGCACAGCCTTGGCCTTGAGGGGAAGTCACCCTCTGGAAGCCTTTCTGTGATTGCACCTCTCCTGCCTCCATTTCGGAGGCTGCGATAAGCAGCGTTCATTAAGCAGCAATTAGAGATGGGGGGGAGAAGCTGCTGCTGCTGCTTCCATCATCCAATGGTGGGGAAGCACCACGGCGCCATGGAAAATGGGCCACGGGAGGCAGGAGCTGGTTCTGGGCCAGGAAACAAGGGCTGGATGGTTCAGGCAGCACCAGGGATTCACGTGGCTTGCCCAGAGCCCTGGAGCTGTCAGCTCTCCGTGTCCATGTAATCTCCAAGGGTACCTGGATAACGACCCCGAGGGATTTCTCAGTCACTAAAATCCTTCCCAATTATTTCCCCAGAGGTTTAGCACATTTTGAAGACAGGAATTTCCCTGAAGGGTTTAATGCATCCCTGCCTGCCCAAGGAAGGACCTAAGTGCCTTCTGCAAGTGTTCTATGAAGTGTTGTCAAGTGGAAAGATGGAGAAATGTCATTGCTTTGTCTCGTAGCTGTGAGGAATCCGTGGTGGGAGCACAGGGAATAGTCTTGCTCACTACTGCAGGGCACCAGAAGGGACTTGGGAATGCTCAAACCTGGATCTGGTGCTGGGGGTGAGCCTGGGAGCATTGCCTGCCCTGCCTCAGTTTCCCTCTCTGAGCCCAAGGAGCCTCAGGGAGAGTCAGATGGATTAGGAGACAATGCCCTGCATCTCCAGGGGTTTTCCACCACACTGCTTGTGGATGGAGAATCTCATCCCAATCCCACTGCCCACGGACACACCCAGACCCCAATCCAGCGGTTAGACATGGGGATGTCCCATATCCACCCCCATTTACGCAGTGGTACTCACAGAAAGCTGCTTTGGGGACCACAGGGATGTGGGATAGGAGGTGACAGCCATATCCTGCCTTCACCTCCACAGACATAGGATCGATCTATTTATTTATGTATTTTTTCAAGCCCTGCTAGGAGTGAAACCAATCCAGGGGCCTCCAGAGGCCAATAAGATTTGACTGCAAGTCAATACTCACATGTCTTTCCACTGTGCAATGATCCCCCGGCCAGCGGGGCGGCAGGGGACAGGCAGGTGACAGGGGCGGGCAGAGGGCCAGCCTGGGGCAGAGACGTCGCCTCTGCCCCGGGAAGGGATTGGGGGCAGAAAGGGGACATCTCCTGGCCTGCAACAGGGATTTTCTGGGATTTGTCGCCAGTACATGTGATGGTGAGCCCACAGTGGGCAGCTCCACGTTGGGCATGTGGAGATGAATGAGGGACAGGGACTGGGAGAGCAGCGCGGAGAGGGAGGGATGTGGAAAGAGGAGGAGCGGGGGACAGAGAGAAATTGCCCGTGAAAACCAGCTCTGCCACGGCATCTGCTCCTTGGAGCTTTGGGAATTGAGAGGTTTTCCTGCCGGCAGAGTCGGAGCTGAGGATGCGGGGTGCTGGGGGGAGCAGAGCCCTGGCACACTCGATGCACGCTCGCCTGCGATGCCATCTGCCAGGCTTTCTCCTGGCTGCGGGTTCCAGTGGCTTCTCTCATGGCTAATAAGGGTCGAGCTCAGACTCCAAAGTACTTCCCGAAGTACCTGGTGCCTCTTTGTGCCATCCCTGGACACAGCGTGGCTGGGATTCTGCATCCCACTGGGAATGCTGCAGGGCAGGAGACAGGGTGACATTTGCAGTAAGCAGTGGGTGTCCTTGAGAGGAGCGAGCGCCGAGAGAAGGGACCAGGTTCTCTTTAAGGGGGCAGGACTTTGGGAACACTATGAAGGCGAGAGTGAGCTTCTCCCTCTGCCTTCCACCCTCCCCTCCTTCCCTTCTCTGTTCCGGGACAGAGACCTGGGTTCCCTGCCCTCCCCTTTGCCTGGCCAGGATGAAGGCAGGAGCTGGGTGCTGGGATGGGCGGCTGAGCAGGGGAGGAGGAGGAGGGGAGGAAGGGGAGGGAGAGGGGGAGGATCTGCTAATTACACAGAACAGCTCTGGGGGCTGCTGAAGTCCAGAATGAAGCAAAGAGCAGCAGAAGCGAGTGCTGCAGTGGGAGCGGAGGCACCCAAGCATCACCGAGAGCTGGAGCCGACTGCTATCCCTGCTGGGAGCAACTGGGAGCACCCAGGGGATCCTGCAGCCCTGTCTCCCACAGGAGACAGCCTCTGGCACTGCCACGGAGCCCACTGCCAGCCCCTGGAGAGCCGAGGGGAAGGGGCTGGTGGTTGCAGGACGCAGGGCTGGGCTGGAGGGCAGCGAGGTCAGCTCTGCTATGGTCACGGGGGGCTAGGAGCCTGCGTGGATCCACCGGGAAAAGGTGAAGGATGGCTGCCGAAGGAGGGAGAGCCAAGCCCGCTGCCCAGTCCAGGATGGAGAACTTCCGAAAGGTGAGGACCTCGGAGGAAGAGATGCCACTGCCCTTCCCAGACCTGCCCCCGGACGTGGTGGAGATGAAAGTGAAGGAGGGCAGCAAGATCAGGAACCTGATGAACTTTGCCATGGCTCAGATGGAGCTGAAGGGCAGGCGGCAGATTGTGTTCAGTGGCTGCGGCAGGGCGGTCACCAAGACCATCACCTGCGTGGAGATCATGAAGCGCAAGCTGGGAGGGCTCCACCAGGTCACCAAGGTACGCTACAAAACCGTGCTGGAGGTCTGGGAGAACCAGGACCCGCCACCCGACAGCCCCGCACAGAACCTGACTGTCCACAAGAACGTCCCCTCCATCTGCATCCTGCTCTCCCGGGACCCCCTGGATCCCAACCAGACGGGATACCAGCCCCCAGAGCACCAGCATGAGGCGGGAGAAGACACGTCGGGATCCTCCACCAAGGGGCTGAAGCGGCCGCTGCCACCTCCCTGCGAGGAGCTGCTGCCCAAGAAGCTGCAGGTACAGGTGTCTGACAGCCCCAGGGGCTCGGGGACCACGGCTGGCCAACTGGACCACTGACCCCAATGCCTCCCACCCCACCAGCCAGGTATCGAGGCAGGAATATCCACTCATTATTCCAGGATCACTGGTGGGCTGCAGGCTCCCCCTGACCTGTCCCCACTTGCTGCTCTTTGACTCCTGTTCATGGGGGTCCCCAGGTGTGGCGTGAGGGCTAAATGGTTAAACCCATCATCTCTCAGTTATGGACTGAAGCAGGTGAGGATGTGGGGGGGGGGGCTGGTGACCTCTAATTCAGCCACCCAGGTACACTGTGACCACCAGCCGCATCCTGCAGTGACTCCCATGGAGCCAGAGCAGCCGAGGGGTGCCTGGACCACCACCACCGCTCCCCACTGCAACGCCTCATCCATCAGGAGAGATGGATTTGCCCCAAGCTTGTTGGAATAAAACCTTCACTATCAAACCCGCTGCTGAGGAGCTGTCAGAGTTATTAATGCCAGGCTCAGCATCCTGTGGGGCTGTGATTCATCCCAAAAAACCAAACAAGCAAGGGGGTTGCTGCCTCCCTGCACCCACAGAGCCAAGCACTGCACTGCTGCCTGCCTGTGGGACGGCACAAGGAAATAAAACAACCCGCATCAGATACTCTGATCTGGAGTCGTGAGAAACCATTGGGAGCTGGAGGCAATGGAAGCGTTGGGCGGGGGATTATTGTGACTGGATGCAGTGATCAGCACAGGATGAGAAGGTTTTGGGATCGTGCCTTGGCTGCAGAGTGCTTCAGAGCAAAATCCCTGCTACTTCCAGGGGGTAAAGAGAAATGAATGGAAAATAAAAGCTCTTTAGAAATAGTTGAGATGTGTCTATGGGAAAATGGGGGTGTCATCTTGGCTGCTGGCCATGGCACGGATCAGCACAGTGAAGGCTGCTGTCAGCTCAGGATAAGGGGATCCCAGCCAAACTCTGTCACTTGGAAGAACAGGATTGGGGTCTCCTGTGCTGGCACAGCAGCACCTGGCAAAGCCCCAGTTCCAGTGGGGACAAGGGAGATTTAGGGGATGGGTTATGGGATGCCAAGCCCTGATCCACCTGGCTCTCTCTGCCCAGCGCCCAGGGGCACTGCGGGATGAATTAATCGGTATTAAGGAGCAAACCCTTCCCAAAATCCACGTGTGAGGGATTCTCAGGCTGCAGCTGCCTTATCTCCCTGCCTCACTCCTGCTCTACAGGGACACTCAGCATTCCCTCTTTGTCAAGGGCTTGCTTGGCTGGGAGAGGGATGAAAGGAGAGGAGGAGGAGGAGGAGGAAGCAGGGTCTGTTTTGTGAGGCAGTGACCTTGTTATCTCCCTCAGCAGGCAGCTGCTCCTCGGGCCAGAGGCTTGTGCTTATCTGCCCTGCTGCAGATTGATTCCTTTCACTTGAACATTAATTTCCAACTGCTTTTTTATGTTAATGATCTTTTTTTGTGAGTTTGGGGCTGGGAAAGCTTTGGGCTCTATCCCATCCAGATCTTCCCCGTTCCTTTCTCCAGTGCAGACCCCATTCAGGATCAACCCTCCACACAGGAGCACCAAGTAGAGGCACCTACCCCAAATACATTAAAAATCACTAATAAAATTAATTAATAAACCTGTAATTAATAAATCCCTGGGCAAACATTTTGATCAGAGCCTGAAGACTGTGGGAGCCACACAGTTGAACACTAAGAGCCCTTCACCTCCACTGCTGCCACCTCACATTTCTCTGAGCAAGGAAAAAAAAAGAACAAAAATCACTTATTCATCCTTATTTTGCTAATTTGCAAGATCTTTTTAACTGATTTCATAGGTAGGCAGTTTCCAATCACAGAGACAGCACTGGGGATTTTACCCTCCTTGCTTTGCTGGCTGTGGACCGAAGGCTTCCTTCATGAGAAAATAATAAAAAATGACTGTAACAAAAGTATTTAAAAACAGGATGATGATACTGGGGACATGGTGAATGAAGTAATTGGGATGGTTTTGTGCGGCACTGCTGAGGCACAGCCCCAAGGACGAGTTTTGGCGCGATTTCGTTCCCGGGTCGGTGCGATGGTGGCTGAGGGCAGCAGCCCACGGTGCGGGGACAGGGACATTTTCAGAACCGGGAAGCTGGCGGACGCGGCAGCTGAGCCAGTCTGAGCCCATTCCCCTCACAGGAACCGAGTGGGGCGGGTATCCATTGACAGGGACGGGGAGGCTGTACTGGGGCTGCGCGGGCTCGGCTAAATGAGGACAGCAGCAGCTCGAACCCCTCCAAATCGAGCCAGAACCCCTCCAAACCGAGTCCGAACCCTTCAAAAACGAGTCCGAACGCTCCCGAGGAGCTCCTCCGTGAGCTGAGAGACCCCCGCACCCGCTCCCCTCACGCACAAAATGGCGGCCGGCCCCGCCCCAAAATGGCGGCGGTCCCGCCCCGCCGCGCCCCCAGGCCGGCCCCGTGGCCTCCCGCGTTCCCGGTCCGTCCCCGCCGCGCCGCCGTCCCCGCCTCTGCGGCCCCCCCGGCCCTCACCTCCGTGCCCCACCACCGTCCNCGTCCCTCACCACCGTCCCTCCCTCCCGGTGCGGTGCGGGAGCCAGCGGCGCGCCCCCGGTGCCCGGTGCTGTCTCCTCCTTCACATCCCGCCGCCATGCTGGCCGCCAGCGCCTCTCTCCTCCGCCGCTGCGCCGTCTCTGGCCTCCGCGCCGCCGTCCGCCGGCCCGCCGGCCCAGCAGGTGAGAGAGGCCGTACTCGTCTCCGTCCCCTCCGTCGCGGTCCTCCCGCGGTTCTCGCCTGGGCTCCCGGCCCAGCGGGGCGTGAGGCGGCGGGGCCCGGCGTGTCCTTGCGGTGACCCCGCGGCCTAGCGCGGGCCGCTCCCGCCGCCGCCACCGGGACCTCCCCGCCGGCACCGCCTCAG
>VXBI01007291.1:102084-114251 GCA_013397375.1 Toxostoma redivivum
GGTCTGGTCCGCTGCGTCTCTCTGGGTCTGTTTTTAAGGCGCTTCCGTGCTTAAGAGCGAGTTCCCAAGGCAAAACTGTGGATTTCGTGGCTCGAAGCAGGGGATTCCTGTTAAGGTCACTGAGGACTTGGTCTCTGTTCGCTGAGTTTCTCCTCTCTGGGATTAACCTCTGAAAATTGGGGTCATTTATGCGGAGAGTTGGCCTGGAACAGCCTCTGGTGTGAAAATCAGTGTCTGGCCTTTGGCTCCAGTCTGGGAGCTCACCTCAGCTCCGCTGCTTGGCTGGGCTGTGACCCACAGGAAGGAGTGTTTTCCTGACCTTGGATTTCGGGGCTGAGCCAAACAGAAGTTGTTTGTTGATGAAGCTAAATATTTTGAGGAATCAGAGTGAAAAAAATTCTTTCTCTTCTTCCTCACTTTCATTTTAACACGGTCTTGTGACTCTCAGGAATGGGAAGAGTTGGGATGATTGTGTTCCTCTGATACTCTTTCCATGGAGTGGAATATATTGCTGTTCATAGACGTGGGATTTGTTGCTTTGGTTCTGAGGAAGTAAATATTCCTAGAATCACAGAGCAGTTCGGGTTGGAAGGGAAATTAAAGCTCATCCAATTCCACCCCCTTCCATGGCAGGGACACCTTCCACTGTCCCAGGCTGCTCCAATCCCCAATGTCCAGCCTGGCCTTGGACACTTCCAGGGATAGCTACAGCTGCTCTTGGCACCCTGTGCCAGGGCCTGCCCACTCTCACAGGGAAGAATCTCCTAATATCCAGTCTAATCTCTGTCAATTTGAAGCCATTCTCTGTTGTCCTGTCACTTCAGGCCCTTGTAAAAAGTCTGTCTCCATCTTTCTTGTCATCTCCCTTCAGCTGCTTTGTGCACATCAAAGTTCTCTTGGTATCTGACAGAACAGGGCTGTGCTCACTCTTTATTCACTGTACAAACAAAAAAAGGTTGAAGGTGATTTCCAGCCAGTTACTCCCACGTCAGGCTCACTTCTTAACGAGGATTAACACATATCCCACCGTGGATTCCCCTGTGACAGCTCTTTGCAGCTCATCTGGTCCTTGTGGGAGGTTCTGTGCCCTCCTCTCAGGACTGCATGTTTTTATCTTACCTTTTTTTTTTTTCAAGAAAAATTCCCCAGTCCCCAGCAACTGGTTGAGAGGAATTTTTGACTGCTGCTTCCTGGAACCTCGAAGCCTCGTTGGTCTGGTTTGAAATGGAATCCCAGCCTGTGGGACAGCCTGTTCCCTGCCAGGGGCTGGATCCAGGTGTTGGCTCTGTGCTGGGGTGCCAATGTCCCACTGACACCGCCTTTCACATGCTCAGGAAGGAGCAGAAGCCTCCTCACCCTCCCAGCTCGTGGATCTCTCTTGCCACAGCACCAGGGTTGTCCCTGCTGCTGGAGCTCCCAGTTCAGTGCTTCATCCTCCTCCAATCCTGACGTGACCAGGATCTCTGCCTTTTCAGGAGACTTTGTTCATGATGTTTATTAAGCTGTGTGTAAAATAAGCTGCTTTGGTCCTGTTAAAAATATCTCTGGCTGCTCTGTTACTTATTGTAACCAGTTAATGAGAGATGATTAACTTCCTTCCTTTATCTAGTAACTTGCTGGAAGTGGCAGCTGCCTCCAAAACTTTGATTCAAGCTTCAGGCAGAGCTGGAAACTTCCATCCTCTCCAGAGATACCAATAATAAAATCCTCAGGATTTCTCTCAGTGCATCTTCCAGGCAGTGGCAGCACTCTGAGTCTGCAGGACTGGTTATATTTGGGGAAATACTGTGATATTTTGACAACTGTGTTAACTTCCAGGTGATTGTAGGTTGAGCTCTTTTTCCTTGTTCTCATCTAGAGAGGCCTCTCATTTTGTTTTTTTAATCTGTAGGAACAAAAAGAAAAAATAGAATTCCTCACACAAACCTGTTATATCCAAACCTTCCAACAGCGCGACAGCAGCTTTGTATTTGCATTAAGCTGCGTTTGAAAATAGTTTTAAAATTTGTGGCAGTGCAGTTTGGTCGAGATGTGGAGGCATCTGAAGCCATGAAAAACAACATCACACATCCCTGGCACTTGAGGAAATGATGGTTGGAAGGGCAAAAAGGGGATCTGCTCATGGCATCCCGCAGGTTGAACCAGTCATTGATCTGTGAGCACGAGCTTTGTGGCTGGGCACGCTTATTGTGGCCCCAAGTGGTTCTGAATTAAATCCCTGATCCTTTCCAAGGTTTCTTTCAAGAGGGTCAGCTGTCCTTTGCTGTGTAGCTGGCAGAAAATAACAGTAAAACATGAAGTTTGTGGGCAGCTCCTCACTGATCTCTGCGTGCCTGGTGCTCGCTCATCCCTCACTGCCTGCTCTGGGCTCACAGAAGCTGCTGCCAGGGTATCACCCTCTGCTTTCCTTCCTGCCCTGCCCAGGCACGTGTCCAAACTCTTCAGCTTTGTTGCAAATTCCCTGCTCTTTGGGTTCCTATTTTAGACATGCTTGCACAATAGCAGGCGAGTTAAGCAGAGCTGCTGGGCCTGGGCCTTACAGCCTAATTAAGTGATTTTTTTTAGAGCTGTGCAGTAAGAGGAGAGCTTGTCTATCTTGGGAATCAAACTGTGGGGCAACTGAAGCCGTGGTGCTGCTCTCCCTGCCTGTGGAGAGCCCCCAGCTTTCTTTTGGCTGCAGATGAGCCAGGGAAAGTCAAATGTGTGTTTTGTGGTGGTACTGTAGCATTTCTCCTTATTCCCAGCCTGACCACCCAGGCTCTCCAGAGGGTTATGCAGCTTTCACTTTCCATTTCCCACACCTTGAAGGGAGTTTCTCTTCCTGGTGCAGTTGTTTTCTGCTGGACTTTAGTCCATCTGGGGCTCATGTGCTCCAGACTAAAGGGTTTGTGCTGATGTGCAGCAGTATCGTGTGAGGGGAAGTGTGAACTTGAGCTGTCAGCCCTTATCTCTGCACAGCTGAAGCTTCCAGAGGAGTCAGGAGGGAAATAAAAGCATGTTTTATCTCCAGCATGGCAGTCCTGCTGCTTCTTCCCACTTTTTGCAGTCCTTCCTTGCTGGGGAGTTGAACTTCCTCGAGCAGCATCCGAGAATCCGCGATGGCTCAGCCCGGGGTGATTCACAAACGAGTGTGACCTGTTGGTGGGGAGTGCCTGCCATGCAGGAGCTGTGCAGTTACTCATTAACTGCTCTGTGAGGATCCTGCTCGGCAGAAGGCTGCGCTAGAACCTCGGGAATGGCTCCAGAGGGATTTTCCTCCATGCCCTGGCTCCCTCAGCCCCTGCACGCCCCAGCTCCGTCAGTCCCGCACGCCCCAGCGCAGCCTCGCTTCCTTCTCACCCCATGAAGCACCAAATTAGGCTGGTCTGGACACACGAAGTGCTGAGAGAGGGAAAAGAAGCCACTTTTTAATTTTCTAATTTAATTTTCCCACACTTGGCTCTCAGGGTGAGAGGCAGGAGGATTTCCGAGTTCAAAAAGGGAACTTTTCTGTTTCGGGAATAACTGAGGAGTGCTCCAGAGGGCAACATCTGGCTGCCCAAGAGGAATCTCTGCATGGAAAGGAGGAGGTAGAAAAGAGGAGATAAAAACAGCTGTGTGCATTGCAGGTGAGGGGAGAGAGGTGTGCTGAGATGCAGAGAGCCTGTTTTTAAACAGCAGAGGATTTGATGGAGACGAGTGGGAGGTGCTGTGAGTGGAAGTGAGAGCTGTTATGCCAGCAGCATTAAAACCTCCTAAAATAATTGGTGTCACACCTCCAGCTCAATTTTCCTGAGTGTTTCACTTATCCAGAGCAGTCAGTGGCATTTTAGCTTGCTGGCATGTCTCAGCCAGGATCAGCTGTGTCTAGAACCTCATGCTTGCTTTGTGAGGTCCAGCAACATCCTGACCATGGCTGGATGAGTCCAAATCCCTGAAAATTAGGAATAACTCACTGTAGGTGAGCAGAAGTAGCCAGCACAAAATATTTCTGTGCCAAAAGCACGTTGTGGTTGTTCAGACCTCCCTCTTGGCTGAACAGGAGATAATTTCTGCTCACAAATCTTGCCTTGCTGGTGGCCATCTCCCTGGATATTTAAATTCCATGCCAGCCAGGGCCATCTCCCTGTGGCAGGGATGTGTTTCACCCCCTGAAATTCCCAGCTAACAAGCAGATGGAAGGCAGGCAGCATGGATAAAATGGACCTGATGTTCTTAAAGGCTTTTTCCAAACTGAAATCAGTGATGATTCCATACCCAATGCTGATTTACCCTTGTGCTCTCTCCCTCCAGGACCCCTCGGTGACACAGCTCACAAACACCAGCCAAAGTGGCTTGGATGAATTCAACCCCTTCTCTGAGAGCTCCCAGCTGGTATGTGCCACTTGTCTTTGTGCTCTGTGGACTTAGTGGTGTAGAAGGTCCCTTGATAGGTGCAGCTCAAAAAAAAAGAGGAGTTCCCAGCTGATTTCCCTGTGGATGTGGCTCATGGTGTGCAGGAGTGGGCAGTTGCTCCTGCATTGGAGCAGTAATAAGCTCCCAGCTGGAGCTCTCCACTCATATCATGGAGCAGCTCCTCTCCAGCTGGCTGCTGACCCCAGGGAAGCCCCATGAAGTGTGGAGGGGGAGATGCTTTGTGGCAGAACACAGCAGGATTTCTTTGCTCCCTGGGCTGGGAGCTGAGCTGTCCTGGCTGTGCCACTGAGGAATGACTGGCAGAGCCTCATCCTTATTCCCTGGCTGCTGCCATGAGCCAGGTGGGAGAAGGAAGGCAGGAAGGTGAGATTTTGAATTTAAACAATTCACCAGGAGCCTGTTGTGTTTCTCCTGCCATGTTTTTCCCTGTGATTTCTTGCAGACGAATGCGGCGCGGACGACACCGGCGGCGCTGCCTTCGGGCCACTCGCAGCCGGCCGTGCTGCAGACATCTGTGGAGCCCACGCCACAGGTACAGCCCCTCTCTGCTGCCCTGCCAGCCTCCTCGAGCTCCCAGGGCCTCTGGGAGCATGGGATTCCCTGGGGTGGTGACTGGGAAGCTGCAGGTGATTTTTTGGACTCACATTTCCAAGGCAGATCTTTATAGGGAATACACATGTACAATCCTCATTATATCTCTTTCCCTGTCCCTCTGGTAGCAGAACTTGCTTTGTTTCATGTCCTGTTGGCTCTGGCTTCCCTCTGGAAGTCTCAGATTGTATCCTGCTAATGCTTTTAGCTCAGTTCTGGTGTCTGGTCAGACACCCCCACTGCCAGGAGAATAAATGCAAGTACCCGACTGCCAGGACAACCTCATCCAAAGAAGTGAGGCTGCTGGGAGAAAGAATAATTTCTCAGAATACAAAACAGGTAGAAGAGATCATTAAGAGGTGTGGTAGGCAGCTGGGAAGGGAATTGTCCTGGCAAGCCCAGGAGCTCTCCTCACCACTCTGTGGTGAGGTGCTCAGAGCAGGGAGGTGAAAACTGGGAGGTAGAAGAAGCTGTGGATAAGGTCCTCCTCCCAGCCCTATGTTCCTGTAGGAGAACTTGATTTTGTCCTCCAGTAGCAGAATCAAGGTGCCTGAGCTTTCATGTCACCCTGTGCCCTGCTTCCTTCCCAGCCTGGTGCCTGGTGATGCCCCCACAGCCCAGCCCAGGGCAGGGCTGACCTCTCTGATCTCTGTCCCCTCCCCAGGCTGTGGCTGCAGCAGCACAGGCAGGGCTGCTCCAGCAGCAGGCAGAGCTAGAGAGGAAGGCAGCTGAGCTGGAGAAGAAGGAAAGGGAACTGCAGAGCCACGCAGCCAGCATCGACCGTGAGTACTGACACCTGCCCAGGGCAGCCTGGATCGCTTGGTTTGCCAGGATTTCAGGAAAACTCCCTGTGGCAACCCTTCTGGGACAGTGCCTGGCATCCCACAGCTTCCAAGATGGGAAGGCAGCTCAGAGGTGGGATGCTGGAGCCAGCTCTGCCCTCAAGCAGCTGCATTTCACCACCAAAAGCTCTCAAGCCCCGATCTGAACCCATGCCAGAGCTGGTGAGTGACACTGCCACGCTGAGGCTGCTCACTGAGAGCACCAGAGCTCTTCTTCTCAGCCTCAAGGCTCTCTTAGCCACAGGAACCCAATATTTTTCCTCCTAATCTTGGTTTGAAGTGGCTGAATCTGGGCTTGCAGGGCTGAGTGATGGTGGCTGGGATGGCCCTTTGGCCAGTGCAGGGAAATTCTGCCTCCCTCTAGGGAAAACCTCTGCACACAGCTGCTCTGCCAGCAGTTTATCCCATTCCTGCTGTGCTGCCTGCCCAGATGTAGGAACTGCCCAACCCCTGGGCTCTGCCAAGGTTTTAATGTGTGAATGAAACAAGAGCTGAATGGCTGCTTGGAAATTCTGGGGTGGGAATGAGTCTTTGAATGAGAGAAGAGCAAGTGAAGAGCTGCTCCTTCCTCCCTTGCACAGCGAGGCAGAACAACTGGCCACCTCTCCCCAAGAAGTGTCCCATCAAGCCGTGCTTCTACCAGGATTTTTCTGCAGACATCCCAGCTGACTATCAGAGGATATGCAAGAGGCTGTATTACTTGTGGATGTGTAAGTAACAGCTTGAACTGCAGTCAGAGTTCATTTTCAGGAGGCTCTGTGTGAAAAGCTGAGCTCTGTCACACTGTAAATGCTGTTGGTGTTGTCTGCAAGGGTAAAATCACATTTCCCTCCCTTCTTATGAAGGTAAATGTGAAGAACTCCAAGTTTTTGCTTTGGGAATAGCTCATTCGTGACGGAATTTTAATTTTTTAATGGAAGCTTGAACAACTATTTAAGATTTGGCTGTGAGCAGCAGGATCAGAGGAGCTTCTTAGGTCAAGCTCTGTTTCCCTCCAAGGGAGGGAGGGAAATTAGATGGCCCAAAGTCACCTTAATTTCTGCAGCTCTGCGTGTGTTCAGTGAGACATTAGGGATGCTTTGGAGTTTCCAAGAGCTTGCTGATGTTGTTTTTCTCTCTCTCCCACCCCAACCAGTGCATTCCATCACCCTGCTCCTAAACCTGCTCGCTTGCCTGGCGTGTTTCACAGTTGACAGCAGCAGAGGAGTGGACTTTGGTCTCTCCATTCTGTGGTTAATTTTATTCACCCCTTGTGCCTTTCTCTGTTGGTACCGACCAATTTACAAGGCTTTCAGGCAAGTACTGGGTTTTTTTTTTTTTTTTTTCTGTAATGAGAATGTATCTCTTAGTGGGAGGAGCTTTGGGTTTATCTGTTCCCGTCGTGTATTGCCCCCAGGATTTTTCCAGCTCTTTGCATCATTAGATAAACCCAAACCACTGTGTTACTAAACATATTAGATCTGTCTGATAGAACTTAATTATGTTGATCCTTTTTCACCCTGAAATCCAAGCCTAGGCAGACATAGGGCGCTTTTAATTCATTTTTTATTCACTTTAATAATTTCTGAGATGCTGTTTGGTACATGGATGTTGAGCATGCTGCGTTTGTTGAGGGAGCTGCCTTCACCCCATCTTGTGCTGGGCACTGGATTTGCAGTGGACGCATTAGGGTGCCCAAATTCCTGCCCACATCACCTCCCTTCAGCAGCTCTTCCCTGGAGAAAGGAGTTCACTGAAGCTGTTCCTCTCCTCTCAGAGCAGGGACTCAGTGTGAAGATCATGATTTTCACTCCTGTTGCCATCTCCCGCAGGTCTGACAGCTCCTTCAGCTTCTTCGTCTTCTTTTTCATCTTCTTCTGCCAAATAGCAATCTACATCATCCAGGCTGTTGGAATTCCTGGCTGGGGAGACAGGTAGGCTTGGCTGTACTGCCTGATCCCTTTTCTCACCAGGGCTGTGGCTGGCAGGAGCTCTGGGGCCCGGTTCTGACAGCTGCCTGTTCTTCCTGCTGTGGTTTTCCTCTCTCAGCCCACGCTGAGGTCCCAGCTGGGCTGCCTCCCTCCTCTGCTCTTCCCATCCTAATCCCAGCATGTGAAGGAGTATGAGAAGGGGAGTATGTGAATTACTAGATATGGGACAGAAATCCTTCCCTGTGGGGATGCTGAGGTCCTGGCACAGCTATGGCTGCCCCTGGATCCCTGGCAGTGTCCAAGGCCAGGTTGGACACTGGGGCTTGGAGCACCTTGGGCTAGTGGAAGGTGTCCCTGCCCCTGGGAGGGAAGTGGAATGTGATGAGTTTTGAGGCCCCTTCCAAACCATTCTGTGAGATCTCTTCCATGCCTCTTCTGCTGCCTTCTCCCTCACTCAGTACGGATCATATTTGCTCCTGTGGTGTGAACCAGATCTGCCTTGTTCAAACTGGAGCCTTCTCTCACGGCAGTGTGGGGTTGAGGGATCTCTGACCTGAAATCTGGCTACTGCTCAGCCTGATACTGCTGCTACCACCCTGACTCCATCCCCAAACTCTTCTGAATCTCTCTGGAGTGTGTGGTTGGGGGCTGAGATAAGCAGAGAGGCTTTTAGCCTTGCCCTTTCTCGGTGACATTGTCCAGAAGGGTGAGCCTGAGCTTCTGGAGCAGGTCCAGCAGCCTCGTGTCAGCAGCTGTGCCCTGCAGGGAGAGCACAGCCTTTCCTTTCGCCTTGCTGCCTCGGCTGCAGCTCCCATTCCAGAATTATGGAGCACAGGGAAAAGGTTAGCAGCCCGTGGTGCTGCTCCCCAGGGGAAGCCTCCAGTGGGAGCTGCTGTCTATTTTCTGCAGAAGGGCTCATGGGCAGAGCTGTCCCCGGCCTCCCTGGATCATGGGGGACAGGGAGGGGGTTTAGTCTGGCTTGGAGAGGCTGCCTGGAGCTTTCTGCTCTGTTTCCTCCCGCCAGACAGCGTGGATATTTTCAGCTGCAGCACTTTCTGCTTCCCTGTGCTGCACATGGGATGGGACCCACTCCCTCCTCCCTCCTGCTGGCTCACGGTTGAGTTGAGCACTTGGAAAGGTTCCCTTCTCCAGCACCCAGGAAGGTGTTCTGAGTGAGGTATCTTGGTATTCTCAGCCACAGCCAAGTGCTGGTAACTCCTTGAATTCTCCCTGCCCCTTCCCTGTAGCAGCTCCCAGTGTCTGTAACTTAGAATTGTGGAATCACAGAATGGTTTGGGTTGGAAGGGACCTTAAGGCTCATCTCATCCATGGGCAGGGACACTTCCCACTCTTTTGTGTTGCTCCAGTCCCTGTCTAACCTGGCCTGAGACACTTCCAGGGATGGAGCAGCCACCCTGTGCCAGGGTTTCACCATCTCCATCCCTTCCTGCCTCTTCCTCCTGCTCCCTACCCTCACATCCCTGTCAGGGTGACACTCAGGTCCGGGCTCCAGACCTGCCAGCTGACCTCTTCCAGTTTAGCTGTTCCAGCCTGTCTTTACCCCACTTGGCTGCATTTTGAGAAGGTGCCTATGGAAGTCACTGTTGGCGCCAAGGGTATTGATTTTGCTGCCTGAGGGGAGGGCACAGGGCTGGAATGTGAGTGACATGAGCACAATCCTCCTCTAAAAATGCTAATGGAAACTCTATCCCCCAAACAAGGGCCTGGATGAGCTCCAGGCTGATGTTTGGTTTTGTGCTGCCCTGTAACCCTTCCCTGAAGCCTGTGTGTGTGCCCTGTGCCTCCTGAGCTCCAGCTGTGCTGGAATGCTGCCCGTGCTCACCCTCTCTCCTGTCCTGGCAGCGGCTGGATCGCGGCGCTGTCGGTGGTGAAGGAGAACGTGGCTGTGGCTGTGATCATGATGGTGGTGGCAGCCTTCTTCACGCTCTGCGCCGTCCTCTCCCTCTTCCTCCTCAAGCAGGTGAGTGCCTCGGGGGCTGGCAGAGCTCAGGCTGCTCCCAGGGGTGCTGGGTTTGACACCTCCCTTCACCCTTCTGGGAATGATGATGGGATTGGGGCACTGGTGGGACAAGAGGTTTTAATTAAAGTGTTTTTGTTTGTGCTTCCTGCCTTGATGCCAAATGTCTTGGGTACTCTTGAAGTGGGAAGTAGCCTCCCTTTGGAGTCACAGAATCATGAAATGATTTGGGAAGGACCTTAGAGCTCATCTTACCCCCTGCCAAGGAAAGCAGGGACGCTTTCCACTATCCCAGGTTGCTGCAAGCCCCAGTGTCCAACCTGGCCTGGAACATTTCCAGGGATCCAGGGGCAGCCACAGCTTCTCTGGGCACCCTGTGCCAGAGCCTCCCCACCCTCACAGGGAAGGATTTTTTTCCTGATAATCCCATGTAACCCTGCCCTCTGGCAGTTTAAAACCATTGCCCCTTGTCCTGCTTGGAGCTGGCAGAGCAGAGGTGGCCGTGGCTCTGTTGAGCATCCAGGGATTTTCAGTCACTGCTCCCACAGCGCTGGGGGCTTTTCAAAGCCTGGTGGGATCCCAGTGAGTGCCTTCCCACTGGTTCCTAAACCCAACCCTCCTCCCTCCTCCTGCCTGACAACAGCAGGGCTGGATTTCTGCAGAAACAGCAGAAATGGAGCCTGGGGGAAGGCAAGGACAGGCTGGACTGATCCTGTTTGTATTGGTACTTCCTCCTTTTCTCCTGCATTTATCTTGAAGGAAATACCTGATGCTGTTGGCACCTTCAGGCCTTGCCCTCCAGTAAATCCTGAGTGAAGTCTGAGCCATCACAGTGGGGGGAGTTTGGGGTCTGAAACCAGCAATTTTGCTGAGAGCTTCACATTCTTCAGCAAATGAAGGATTTTTTCCTGAAATTTGCAGCATCCCATGCTGGGAGCCATGGAGCCACTGGCTCCAGCCCATGCTCTCCAGCTGTCAAGGGAGCTGCTTAGGCAAGGAGAAGTGAGGAGTGTGCAGCACTCCCACAGGCACACTCTGATTTCCCTCACTCTTCCCCTCTGCTGTCGTTCCCAGGTGCATTCCCTGTATCGGCGCACAGGAGCCAGCTTCCAAAGGGCCCAGGAGGAGTTTTCCCAAGGCATCCTCACCAACAGGAGCTTCCAGAATGCAGCAGCTGGCGTGGCCTCCTCAGCTGCACAGAATGCTTTCCGGGGAAATTAACCCTTTTCCAAGGAAATCCAGCCCTTCCCAGGAAATCCAGCCCTTCCCGGGCTGCCTCCCTCTCGCTTCCTCTGCCCTCATCTCCCCAGCCTTCATTTTTTTTTTTTTTTTTCTAAAAATGCACTTTTTGGGGGTACCATGTGAGCTCTGTGATGCCGACACTCCTGATGAGGAGAGGGTTTTTTTTCAGCTTCAGCTGAGCTACGGTTTGGATGATTCGTTTTCCCTGTCTCGTTTTAGGGTGTAGGGAGATAGGGGAAGACATTCTCTGAGGCAAATATTCCTCTCTCCAGGACCTTCTGGATGTTTGTCTCTTCCTCCCCTTGCTCTGTCTGTAGCAGGAAGATGAGGGGAAGCAGGTTTTTGATTTTACTCTCTCTCTTCTCTCGGCCTTTGCTACGAAGAATTTGATTATCTGCTGTTTTGGGAGGGTTTTGTAATGTGCATGTAGTTGATGTCGTTAATTTTAAGAACAGAAACTGTACTTTTGGTTTATTACACTCACACAATGCTGTGTTTTGTCCTTATAACTACTGGGCTTCCTGAGAGCCAGGATAACATGACACAAAGGAAAATCTGGGAGCAGGGGGGAATGTGGGGGGGGATGCATTTCCCCTGGTCCCCCCAGGGCACATCCCTTGCTTCCACGAGGATCCTGCAGGTGCCAGTCCCGGGCACGGAGATGGTGAGAAGGTATCAGTGATGGCTTGAAACCAGGAGAGGGAGGGGAAAAGGGATTTTGATTTGGCTCCCAGCTCCAGGTGGGGGCAGCTGAAGATGCCAGGTCACACAGTGCATGTGACGCCCTTCCACAGCTAACCTTGAATGAGTCTTTCTCCGGGGAAGGCTCCTCCCTGCCTTCCTCCTCACGAGTTTAATGTTTTTTTAGCTGGGAAGGAACTGTTTTGATTGTTTAGCTGCATGCCAGGATGTCCCCTGGGATGCAGGGGTGGATGGGGGCAGACTCCCACCTCTCCCTGCTTCAGCCCCGTGCTTTGATTGTCATGGTTTGGGTTTGGGTGCCCCCGCGGAGGGGGTTTCATGCAGATTTGGTTTTGTGGTGCCCCTTTGCCAGGGCGGGGGTTGTATTAGCTCCCATCCTTTGCTGGTGAGGGGCAGCGGGGGGGACGCTGGGTTACAGAAATCGGTTTTTTACACCCTTTTCCTCCTGTATTATTGTTTTTTTTTCCCTGCGTCTGATCTTTTAATGTTTAAAAAATTATTAATAAA
>VXBI01007291.1:114297-126176 GCA_013397375.1 Toxostoma redivivum
TTAATAAAAAATTGTTCATGTGGTCTGGATACGGTGCCCGTGCCAGCGGGAGGGGGCGTGGCCACTGTGGGGGCGGGGCTGAGCGCGTTGGGGGCGTGGATGGGGTGGGATCAGGGGGCGTGGCTTAGCTCGCTGGAGAAAGCTGTGTGGGCGTGGTCAGGTGGGTGGGATGTGACCAAAGGGCGTGGCTTGTTTCGCGGGTAAAAGTGATGTGGGCGTGGCCATGGCTACCGGGGGCGTGGCCTGAGCCGTGGCGCGCCGGGAAGGCGGAAGCGGCTCCCGGGCCCCGAGTGCCGGGCCCGGGGCTCCGGAGGGGCCATGGCCGGGGCCGGCTGGGCCCCGCCACGCCTCCACGAGTTCATCCTCACCGAGCNGGGGCCGGCTGGGCCCCGCCACGCCTCGACGAGTTCATCCTCACCGAGCCCCTCGGCTCCGGCACCTACGCCACCGTCTACAAGGCCTACAGGAAGGTAGGGCCGAGCTCGCCGCGGAGGTCGCCTTTTTGCTCCCCAATCTACTCCCCCAGTCCCGTGGGGTCCCCCTTTTCCAGCTCTCCATTTGGGGTACCGTCCCCACAGCCCCTGCCTGGCACCTGTCGCCCCCTTTCAGGGATCCCTTTCCTTCCCCTCCCGCGGAGCAGCCCGGGGTGGCTCTTTGGGGGGGGGGGCTCCAGCGTTGTCCCCCCTCCTCGGCAGAGGGACACGCGTGAGGTGGTGGCCATCAAATGTGTCAACAAGAGGAGCCTGAACCGGGCATCGGTGGAGAATCTTCTGACAGAGATCGAGATCCTCAAGACCATCCGCCATCCCAATATTGTGGAGCTCAAGGACTTCCAGGTGGGCTGGGGGCTTCTCAGGGGAGCCTCTGAGCCAGAACTACTCTGGCTTGGATCCATCCCTGTTTCCCAAGAGTGTATCCGTGGGGCTTGGTGCCAGCGACTGGGCAAACTGGTTGAGGTGAAGCTGTGTGGGTGGGACTGGCTGGGGTGGCACGGCGTGGTCTTGTTGCCTGGCAGTGGGACGGTGACCACATCTACCTGATCATGGAGTTCTGCGCCGGGGGGGACCTGTCCCGCTTCATCCGGATGCGCCGCATGCTCCCCGAGAAGGTGGCACGTGTCTTCCTGCAGCAGCTCGGTGAGGACACCCCGCCCTGCCTCTGCTGGGGACCCTTCCCGAGGGTTTTGGGGCACACGGCTGTGCTATCATGTGCCCATCCACCCGCCCAGCCTGCGCCCTGAAGTTCCTCCACGACCACAACATCTCCCACCTGGACCTGAAGCCGCAGAACATCCTCCTGAGCGCCCCGGAGAACCCCCAGCTGAAGCTGGCAGGTCAGGGCAGCTCCCTGGGAGCGGCTGGGAAGGGGCAAATCCCTTCTCCCCGTGGCCCCACGAGCTCTGTGTGCTGCAGATTTCGGCTTTGCTCAGTACATGTCCCCGTGGGATGAGAAGCACGTGCTGCGTGGCTCCCCGCTCTACATGGCCCCCGAGATGGTGTGTCGGCAGCACTACGACGCCCGTGCTGACCTGTGGTCGGTGGGCGTCATCCTTTATGGTGGGCTTGGCTTTTATTGCCCCGGAGGGGCTCTGCTCAGGGCTGGATTCCCCCTCTCCATCTCTCCCCACCGCTCCTTTTCCCCCTGCAGAAGCACTTTTTGGGAAGCCGCCCTTCGCTTCCCGCTCCTTCGCCGAGCTGGAGGAGAAGATCCGCAGCGACCGGGCTGTGGAGGTAATGTGGGGTGGGATGGAGGAGCTGGGGGGCTTCTCACAGTGCTCACTGGGCTCAGCCCCTTCTCTCCCCAGCTTCCCAGCCGGCCCCAGCTCTCTCTGGAATGCCGGGATCTCTTGGGGCAGCTGCTGGAGAGGGACCCTCGGAAGCGCATCTCCTTTGACTGCTTCTTTGCCCACCCCTTCGTGGACATGGAGCACATCCCCGGCCCCGAGAGCCTGGGCAAGGCGGTGAGCAGTGGGGGCTGGGGGCTGCTCCCCGGGAACGGGGGTGTTCCAAGCCCTGAGACCCCCCCCTTGTGTCCCCCAGACCGACCTGGTGGTGGAGGCGGTGAGGAAGGATCAGGAGGGAGACGCCAAAGCCGCCTTCTCCCTCTACCGCAAAGCTCTGGAGTATTTCGTGCCAGCACTGCACTGTGAGCCCCCCCCGGGGGTACTGTGGGACCTGGGTGTATTTTTGGGGGGGTTTTCAGCCCACCCACCCCTGTGTTTGGTCATTTTCCCCCTCAGATGAAAGTGATCCGCGGCGCAAAGAAGCCATCCGGGCCAAGGTGAGCCAAAATCTCTGGGGGGATGAGGGCAGCACCACCATCCTCTGCACTGAGGGGTCTCCTCACCCCCAAAATGTGCACAGGTGAGGCAGTACATCTCCCGAGCAGAGGAGCTGAAGGTGTTGGTCACCTCCAGCAACAAGAACCTCCTGGAGAAAGGAAACCCGGCCAGAGAGCTCCTTAAAGGTAGTGATTTTTGAGTATGCCCCGATGTTGTGGGGCAGTGGTTGGGGTTTTGGGCTGAAGGGTGAAGGTTTTGGGCAATCCCTGTAGCCATGTCCCCTTGCAGAGATGGCCAAGGACAAGCCTCGGCTCTGCTCGGCGCTGGAAGTGGCTTCAGCTGCCATTGCCAAGGTGAGGGGTGACCTTGGGGGTCCCCTCACCCCTGGAGGGAAGGGGAAGCTGCAAACCTGCTGGGGAGGGGAGGGGGCTGCTGGATCCCCCAACCACAGCCAGCCCCCGGGATTCTTCTTATCGTTAGGAGGGCAGGGATGACAGCGATGCCCTGGAGCTGTACCAGCAGAGCTTGGGGGAGCTGCTGCTGCTCCTGGCCGGTGAGTTGGGACTGTTTTAGGGGGTTTTAGGGCCAGGATGGCTCCTGCTCCCATCCCTCATCCCGTGGCACGTTTCCCCTGCAGCGGAGCCGGCGGGGCGGCGGCGAGAGCTGCTCCATGCAGAGGTGAGTGCCAGCCCTGGGACTCCCCAGCCTGTCCCCGGTGGCCTGGCTCCAGAGGGACTGTGTCCTTTCTCTCTCCCACCAGATCCAGACCCTGATGGCCCGAGCCGAGTACCTGAAGGATCAGATCAAGGTATGATGGCTGGGGGGGCTTCCAGAGTGTGCTGGGGAGGATAAGGGCTGGAAAACCCCCTCTCCCTTGGCAGATGCGGGAGGCACAATCCATGGGCAAAGAGGCTCTGGCAGAGTCCGTCCGGAGCGGTGAGTCCCCATTCCCAAGGGGGAATGAATATTGCTCCAGCTCCACAGCCGAGGGGATATCCCTGCTCCCAGCCCCACCCATCCCCATCTCCCCCACCCGGGAGCCCTCCGGGAGGGGTGGCACCGGCACCGGCAGCCCGCTGAGTCCCGATGTGCCCCGGCACAGCCTGTACCTTGCAGTGATTCCCGGGAGCTGCCCAGCAGGACGCTGCTCGCTGCCCTGCCAGGAGACGCCAAGAGGAGACAAGGCTCCCGTCCCCTGCTCCATGGTGACACCTGGGAGGTCACCCTGGGGCTCCCAGCCCCGGGGGCTCTGCGGGGCCATCTGCCCCCCTGCAGGCGCTGGCTCATTTCCCTGCCTGCACCGTCTGCTGCTGCAGCCTCCCCTGCCACAGCAGGCGGGTTATTCCACTCTAATTCCCTCCTCTGGCTGCCACAGGAAGGGTATTTTTATCCTGGCAGGACATCCCCCCTGCTTTTTCAGCTGGGTGGTTCTTCCACCTCCCAAATTCTGGAGGAGCCCACATGGCCCAGGTGCACAAATCCAGCTGGGAGCTGAGGGTGGACAGGGATGCTCCGCTGTGCCTTCCTCGCCCAGCATCTACCTCTGCATCCAGCCTCCAGCACCCACTGCACTGGCCCAGCCCAGCCATACCTCCCTGCCTCTCACTGCTGGAGCACTGGGAATGAGGCTTTTCCTTCCTGAACCTGCAGCCTGGCAGGCACTGGCTGTGTCATCAGTGTCATGACAGTGAGCAGTGCTCAGCAGGGACCGATGGAGTCAGGCACAAGCAGCAATCAGTCACCTTCAGGGACACCCTCTCAGCATCCTGCCTGCCCTGCTCCACTCCTCAGGGCCCCGACACCCCCAAAATCCCAATCGTGTTCCCAGGAGTCACTGGTGCAGGGTGCTGAGGTTGCCTGTCCTGCAAAACAAGGTACTTGTCTCAAAATCTACTGTATCTCAAGGGAATGTAATTTATTGTCTTTAATAAACTTTAATTTTGATTTCTCCACCTCCTCCGCACTCGAGTTTGTCATTTGAGCCTAAGAGGGTCCTGGGCTTGCACCCAGGGAGCAGCCCCCAGCCGGGCTTGCCTCGGGACCCAGAGCCAGCCTGGGCTCCTGGAGCCATCAAGGAGGGCTGGGGACCCTTGTCCCTGTTCCCCCAGGAGCAGAGCTGAGGTGTCCCCTCCTCTGCTCCAGCAGTGCTCTCACTTCCCGTGCTCCCTGGGGACACAAGGCAGCCAAAGCAAGGTTTGACCTTGTTTTCACTTCCCATCTTTTTATTTTTTTGTGTGTGAGGAAAACACGGAGCAGAACAACACGAGCCGTTACGTAAAATCCTGTTTTCTCCAATAGATTTTTGTGGCGGGTGAGGAAGGGCTGGGCTGGGCCATGAGGGAGGGCAGAAGGGCTGAAACAAGCCACAGGGGGGATTTTTGGGGTGTCCCATGAACATCCTGAGCCACGACCTCTTCCCAAGTCAGGCCTCCCCCCAGATCCTTCCCTTGTGCCAGCTGCTCTGTGCTCAAACCAGCCCGGAGCTTCCCGGGCAGACGCAACGAGGCACTTCAACATCTTTTTTTATTCTTCTTATCGTTATTATTCAGAGCAGAGATTATATCCTGAGGGTTTAGAGTGCTTTCCAGGCCCGTGTCCTCCCCCGGGCCGCGGCGAGCGCGGGGCTGGCGCGGATAATCGCATCTGCCTTCACGCTCGGCCGCCAGCACAGCCCAGCCCCAGCCTTGGAGCAGGACCAGGCTCTGGATGCTCCCCGGGGGTGATGGAGCCCGGGGTGTCCTCGGTTTGTGTCGGGGTGGGTGTGAGGGTCTCCTGCACCGGGGATTTTGGCTGCCCAAATGTCACCGAGGGACGGTGGCACGGAGCGAGGGGAGCGTGGCCTCTGCCACTCGGCTGCACAGGGAGGAGCTGCTCTGCTCCAGTCCCATCCAGGAGTCCCATCCATGCCATCACCAGCCCTTCCCTTCCTTCCCCAGGGCTCTTCCAGCCCTCACAGGGTGGCTCTTGGGGCTGGATTGTCACCCAGAGAGGGGCGGGAGTGGCCGCTGGGTTGGGGGAGAATCTGTGAGGTTGGATGTGATTGGTGTTCCCTTCCCCAGGAAAAACTGTGACTTGGGAATGGTTGGAATGTGGGAAATTGGGAATGGCTGGGACAGGGAAAATCAGGAATGATTGGGATGTGGGAAATTGGGAATGGTTGGCGTGTGGGAGGGGTTTGGGACGGGGTTGGAAAACTGGGAATTGTGGTGGGAAATGGAAAATTTGGAATGGCTGGGATGGGGAAAACTGGGAATATTTGGGATGTGGGAAATTGGGAATGGGGCTGGGATGGGGAAAAGTGGGAATGGTTGGGATATGGGAGGGGCTTGGGATTGGGTTGGAAAACCAGGAATTGTGGTGGGAGATGGAAAATTTGGAATGGTTGGGATGTGGGAAATTGAGAATGGGGCTGGGATATGGGAAATTGGGAATGGCTGGCATGTGGGAGGGGTTTGGGACGGGGTTGGAAAATTGTTGCCAGCCAGTTGGAAAATCGTTGTGGGTCGAGGTGAGGTCAAACACGATGGGTTGAGCAGAGCTGGGTCAGTGTGTGGAGCCAACCTTGGGCTTTCCCAGGGCTCTTTAATCTGCTTTAATCCCGACTGTTGGACCAGCAGTGGCTGGAGGGATGGCCCATCCCTTCCCAGGGAGGTTTAATTGCCTGCAAAAAGAAGGAGGGAGATTCCCCGGGCTTCCATGGCAGCTCATTTGTTTCAGTGCTTTAACAATTGCTCATTTAATGCTTTATCCATTGGGGAAACCACTCGCTCATCCCACACTCACCACTGGGAATGGGGAGGATCCTGCAGCAGCTGGTGCAGGAGGGCAGGAGTTTTGTCAATAAAATTTATGCTATTTGATCAATAAAACTTACTTTATTTTACTGACAAAATTCCTTTTTGCCAGCATCTTCCAGCTTGCTTGGACAAATCCATCCCAACCCCAGCCCCACAGGTGAGGAAATTATATAAGACCTGTAAAAGAAAAGGAAAAAAAACATTTTCTGCTTTAATCCACACTTACTCTTCACTTTAAGATTTTTAGTCTGTGTGTTGATGCCTGGAGCACTCATATGGCATGGAGGCTGCAGGGATGCTCGGGATACAGCAGCAGGAACTGCTGGAAACTGGGATGCATCCCTTGGTGGGCAGGGAAAAGGCAGGAGGGGGCAGTCTGAGAGACCCCATCCCAACCTCTCATCCCCCCATCCCAGCCTCTCATCCCCCCATCCCAACATCTCATCCCCCATCCCAGCCTCTCATTCTCCATCCCAGCTTCTCATTCTCCATCCCAGCCTCTCCTTCTCCATCCCAGCCTCTCATCCCCCATCCCAGCCTCTCATCCCCCATCCCAGCCTCTCATCCCCTATCCCAGCCTCTGCTTCTCCATCCCAGCCTCTCATCCCCCATCCCAGCCTCTCATCTCCCCACCCAGCCTCTCTTCCCTCCATCCCAGCCTCTCATCCCTCCATCCCAGCCTCTCATCCCCATCCCAGCGTCTCCTCCTCCCTGGGAACAGGGATGCAGCCTCGCAGGAGCATCCTCGGAGCCGCCGCTGCTTCTCTTTGCCGGGAACGCTTTGCTGAGGCTTAACGCGTGTCGGGAGCCGGGCGGGGGGAGCGGGGGCTGCCTGGCTTTTCACATGCCTGGGGGTCATGGAGCCTCCTAAAATAAACCCGCTGAGCTTCACGCGGCCTTTGCGTGGCGGCACGTGGGCCGGGAGAGCTCGGAGCACAGCCCAGGGGTCGGGCACGGGGGGCAGGGCAAGGTGCGGGAGGGATCCTGGATGGTTTTGGGGCTGCATCCCCAAAATGGGATCCCGCTCTCCCATGGGATGAGCGCTGGTCGTGCCCTGCCGCGGGATTTAAACACCCAGGGCTCGGCTCGGGCCGTGCCTGCTCCCTGCTATCCCTTTCCTGCTGCGGGATTAGAACAGCTCGGGCTGATCCTCATCAGGTATGATCTCCTTCCAGCGCTAAAGCTGCTCCTGCCAATCTCCCCGCTGGTTTTTCCCCGCTTCCCAGCGCTGTGTGGGGCCGGATTTGGGATCTGATGGGAGCAGATGTCCCTGGAGTCTCCTGGTCCCAGGGGCTGAAGGATGTGTGTCCTGAGCTGCCTCTGTCTGTCCACTCGGGGATGCACATCAGGAGTTTCCCACAACTCCTGGCCCTGGCACAGGATTATCGGGGGGCTGGGGGCAGAAAGGAATCTCTTGGTGCAGCAGCCCCAAGGCTTGATCCAGCACCAATAATAATAATAATAATAACAACAATAATAATAATAACAACAACAACAAGAAGATCATTTCCCAGCACCCACTCCTGTGTTTCCCTGGATGACCCATCCTCTCCTGCAAAACCAAACTGCAGCTAAGCAGCTCCCACGGGATTTGGAGCGATAAATTCCCAGCCCATGCCAAGTTTTTCCAGGAAGCCTCACCACAGGAGCCGCCTGCCTGCCGGGATGCTGCCAGCGCTGGGAATCACACCTGCACTACACGGGCTTATCCCTGCAGGGAGTGTCCTTGCTTGGGGCAGTGTGCTGGACACCCTACAGTGCCCGTGAGACCGAGCGTTCGGAAGGTTTTGTATCAAAACAGCCAAAAATCTGCGGAAAAACGGGAAATTTGTTTGCTTTTAAACCCGACTGCGGCCGATGAGCTGCTCGTAGCATCCCTTCGGACTCAAATTGAGTGCAATCAGGAAAGGTGCTTTTCTTCGGGATTCTGCTGCCACAGGGTTCTTGGAGCTCCTGTCCCTGCCTCGGGAAGGGACACCCCAAAACCAGGAAAATAGGAAAATATGGCCAGAGAAACAGAGCTCGGGGAGAAAAATAAATGCATAGACATCTCCTGGTATTTATTCCACCGGTTATAACAGTACCATGGCACGGGGACAGCACGGGAGGTGAGGGACACTCAACCGAGCACAGCACGACTACAGCAAGACGAGCGGGAGAACGGGGAGATATTCCCTCATGGCTTTGTTCTGCTCCTGGGAGGAACAAGGACGGGATCCCATCCCGGGAGGGGGACACCACTGCTCCGGGGAAGGGCTGCTGCGGGCTCAGCTCAGCACCAGGGAGGGCTTTTGTTCCTCTCTGGTGTCAATTCAGGCTTCAGCACCCCCCTTCACACAGGGATGAGCGGGATCGAATGGCAGGTCCTTGCCGGCTGGCTCCTTCGGAGGGGCCCTCAAGGGCACGGGGGTGATGTTCCTTGCAGGGATGGGATGGCGTTTCTCGGGTGATGGCTACGGGACGCGGGGAGGGGGGTGTTCCACACCCTGCCTCGTCCTTGCGAGGCGAATCGGAGCCTCCCGGTCGTTTCTAGGAGGCTGAGACGCGGAGGCAGAGCCGCAGCGTGTGGCCACCACTCCAAGGTCAAGAACACTCCAAGGTCGCTCTCGTTCCCTGCAACCTGCGGGGCTCTGGCTGCGGACACCCCCTGCCCGTGGCCGGGCACGGGAGGAGGCCCTGGGGTACGGGGGGAACATGCTGGCTCTCGGCTCTAACCTCAGCCCGGAGAACGGAACGGAAGCCACACATCAGGGACATCTGGGGCAGGGACTCGAGAGGGGTCACACGGCTCAGGAGGACCCGAGTGACACACGGCAAGGGTGACAACGTCGCTGGGGTCCCCGCTGCAGGCAGCAGCCCCCGCCAGACCCTGCGCTGCGTCCCCTCCCTGCTCAGCCCCATCACATCACGGAGCATTTCTCCGCCGATTGCTTCAGGTCCTCTAGCGTGGCCGAAGCTTTGTCCTTCAAGGAATCAAGGTCCAGGTTCTGGATGTTGCTGAGCTGGCCGATCACTGAGTTCTTCTCCTCCTCCTCCTCGTTGTCCTGCTCGATCATCTTGGCCAGCTCTTTGGGCAGCTCCACGTCACCTCCCACCAGCTGGATCTGGTTGTCATCCGTTTCGTTCTGGAACGGGCCGGGAGAGAGTCAGGACGGGGGCTGGCACAGCGGGGCTGGGGCTTCGCAAGCACCGCAGGAGGGGTTTGGGGCTGCGCTCCCACTTTGTGGGAATGTCCCGGGGGTGAGGGTGGGATGCTGATGCCGCCTGCGGAGAGCCGGGATGGAAACCCACGCTCGGCACCAGTACAAACTGGTTCCCAGCTGGCGCTGCGGGGGGTTAAGCACCTAATTAAGCTCCGCTTATGCTTAACGACTGCTCCCACCGGCGGGCGGGATCAGCTCCGAGCCGGGAGCCACGGGGAGACTCGGGATGAGGCAGCCCGGCTGCCAAGAGGGATCAGTAATGAGCAGAAGAAACTTGTCAAAAGATGAGAAGGGACATCTCAAGCGCAAGAAGGCAGTGAAAGGATGGTGGGGCCAGATCCAAACAAATCCCAGTTTCCCCTGGAGAATAAAAAAATCTCCATCTCTTCTTTCTCTGCCTTTTTTGGCTTTTGGCAGGGGGTAAAAGAAATTTTCCAGCTGTTTGTTTCCTGGATATAAAGGGGGGTGGGAAACAAGGGGGGTGAATCCAGGCTGGCTGAAACACGCCGAACAATCAGAGCAGTCTCACTTGGCTTAGCTGACTCTTTGGAACTAATATTAGCCCGGCTCCAATTTGGAGTATTCACCACTGAACGACTCCTCCTGAATAAAGGGTGGGTTTGGAGGGAGAAGGGCTTGTGACAATTCCAAGAAAGGCTGAATTATCCCTTGATTAAATTGTTTTTAGTGAATCGTTCATCGTGTGGAAATTCCAAAATTGGAGTTTAGGTGGGAGACGTTCTCCAAATAATCCGGGGAGGGGAGCTGGCTAATCCAGGCAGGAAAGTGTGAGCCTGGCTCCACTCCCGGCTCCGGGGAGTCTGGGGTGAAGCTGCTTTTCCCTCACCCAGCTGGATTTAGGGGGCAAAAGCGAGGAAAAGGGGGATCAGGAGAGGCTGGGAGTCCCACCGCCTCGGGCTGGTGCTCTGTGGTGCTCGGGGGGAACGAGAGGGGCCAAAGTTTGGGGACAAGGATGGTTTTGAGGGGAATTTATTTGCGTTTGGGCTTTGAGGCTCAAGCCCCAGCCAGCTCGGGGGGTCCTTGTCCCTTCCCCTCACTCCATCCTGAGCTTGGCTCCCCCTGTGCCCCCGTTCCCAGCGCAGCCGTACCTTGGGGAGCCTGTACTTGTCTCGGAAGTGGGACCTGACCGTGGCTCTCTCCGCCTTGCGCTGGGCAAACTGGGCATCTCTCTCCATCCTGCGGAGCACACGGGGCACTCACCAACGGACCGTGCCCCCCATCCCTGGCTTTGCGCTTCCCCCCGACCTCAGCACCCCCCATTTTCTCTGAAAACTCCCGGTTTCCCACAATTTCCTCCCCCCAGCGCAGCCTGGAAGGAGAAAGCAATCCCATCTCCCGGGCGAGGAAGCGGATTAAGGGATTAGGGGGCTCATTAAACCCCCTCACGGTCTTGCTGTCCCCAGCGCCGGCTCCCCCCATCTCCCACGCGCGGGATGTGGGACCGCAGCGGGATCACCCCCTTCCCGCAGGGACCCCGGGGGTGCAGCCGTGCCGGATCCCGGCGCTGCCCGCACTCACTTCTCCTCCACCAGCTGCCGCTGATATTCCTCATACTCCTCGCGGGTCATGCCCTGCGCCTCGGCCGGAGACTTCTCGCTCTCGCTCTTCTCCTCGCCGCCCAGGCCGCCCGTGAGGTTCTTCAGCTGCCCGCCCACCATGCTCTTCACCATGAACGCCATGGCCGCGCCGTCGGGGCGCCGGGGGCAGCGCGGCTCTGCAGCTGCGACAGCCGGGGTCACCGGGGGGCTCCGGAGGGGATGGGGGGGTGCAAAACGAGGAGACCCCCGGCAACGGGGCTAAGGGTGAGCTGGAGTGCCAGGGAGCTGAGAAATGGGCAGCGCTGGAGCGCTGGGAGTAGGGAATCACTGGGAACGCTGTGGAAAGCCGGAGTGCCCCGGTTATGGAGCAGCTGGGGTCAGAAGAGAGGAGCTCCTGGGCAGCTGGAGCGCTGAGTGCCCGGGGAGCTCCTGCTCATCCCCGGGATGAGCGGAGCTGGGCTCCTGGGGAGGGAGGGCACCCGGATGAGCTGGGTTAGGAGGAGGTGGGAACAGGGGAGACGAACCGAGGTCCCTGGGAGGAGTCGCGGTCAGCGGAGTCGAGTTCGCGGGGAGCTGGGGTACGGGGTTATGGAGGATGCGGGATCAGCGGAGCCAAGCTCACACAGCACCGAATTCCTGAGGAGCCAGGATCGGCAGAGCTGAATTTCCCGGAGGCGGAATACCGAGTGAGTGATGAGAAGCCGGGGTCAGCAGAGCCGAGTCCCCGGGGAGCTGCGATGCGGGGTCACGGAGGAGAGGGGCTCAGCGGGGATGAATTCCCGGGATGACGGAGAGCTGAGTTCCCGGGGTGCCACAGCACCGGGAGGTGGAGAAGCCGGGGACGGGGGAGATGGGTTCCGGGGGGCTGGGGCACGGGGTTATGGAGGAGATGGGGTCAGCGGAGATGAATTCCCGGGATGACAGAGTACCGAATTCCGGGGGAGCCGGGACTAGCGGTCAGCACAGCCGAGTTCCCGTGCCGGTGGAGTACGGAGTTCCCGGGATGCCGGAGTAGCGAGAGATGGAGGAGCCGGGCTCA
>VXBI01007291.1:146920-161127 GCA_013397375.1 Toxostoma redivivum
GAACAGGACACGCACCGGGAACGGGACACGCACCGGGAACGGGACACGCACCGGGAACGGCAGCGGCAACAGCACTGGGACCCGTACCGGTACTGAAATCACCATAGGCACCGAGACCGGCACCGGGACGGGTAACGGGACCTGTCCCGGCCATGGGAAAGGCAGCGGGACCCGCACCGGGAGCAGCACAGGGACCGGGAGTGAACCGGGTCCTGCCCGGTGTGTGTCCATATGGGTGCAAGGTAGTACGGAAATGATGCTAAAATGCCAATAAAATAATAAAAATAGTTACAAAGCCTNTGGTCAAATTAATAATATATAGCGTGACATCACATAAACATATCAGAGAGCACAACATCACATAATGTCATCATATAACGATATGATATGACATCATAATATAGGATAAATTGAATTACGAGGTGATTTTCAGGGTACCTTCCAACCAATCCATTCCCTGATTCCATGGGGACAAAAGGACCGCAGGGGACAGGGAAAGTCAGGGTGCAGAGCCAGGGAGATCCCAGAGCAGAATGCAAAGCCCGGCTCATTTTTAGGAAGCACATCCCCACCGGGGTCTGGAATGTTCCTTTGGCCTCGGGGCTCATGGAAGGGGCTCATCCTCTGCCGGGCTCCTTCTGGAGGAACTGAAAGCAGCAGATTTGGTGGTCACCGAGCCAACCCTCGTGGCCTCACCCGGCTCTACTCACCCACAGCGTTTTTGGGGTGACTGTGAACCAAAATTCCACAAATATCCTCAGCACGGCACCGCCGGAGCGGTGGGGGAAAACCAGGCACAGACGCAGCTTGGTGGGGAACCATGCCCAGTCCCGGGTATTCCCGGTCCGTCTGACCTAGGAACAGGGAATTCTCTGCCAGAGGAATTTTTTCTTCCCCATGAAGTCCCAAGACCGTCAGCATCCGCAGGGGTGGCTGGAAGAACGATGCGGGGATTTGGTCCGTCAGGGGAGACACGGAGGGGAATCCTGCTGCGATGTCCCGGTTGGAATTTTTCCCTGGAAGGGCCTTGCTTTGAGGGTGGGTGATGCCCTGGCTGGAAGGGAAGGATGGATTCACAGGCGGCGAGGCAGGGATGGACATCTCCCCGCCATGCACCAGGAGAGGGGGCCCTTCAGCCGGCTGGGAAAGAGAAAATCAAGAAAACGGGGGAAAAATGAGCAGAGGAGGAGCTGAGGGTGAAATCCCGGCGGAGCGAAGGGTGGAAGATCGCCTGCCCTGTCTCTCTGCCGCTTCCCTGCATCCCCAGCTGCTCGGCTGGGTCAGTCCCGGTGGAGCTGGGAGCCCCCGAGGGATGAGAAGGGTGGGCAGGGAAAGGGAAGCGGTCCCGCCTGGGATGTACGAGACAGAGCAGGACTCGCAGGCGGTGGCTGGGGACAACAGAGGAAAGGCAGCGTGACAGCTCCCAGCTCATTCCAGCCGGGAGAATTCACCTTCCAGCTGGAAGAGCCCCGAAGGGAGCCGGGTTTGGCCGGTTCTGTCCCCGCAGGGCTCTGGGCGATGCGGGATGCTCTGCAGGGGCAGTCTCCGACAGATCCCCCCTCCCCAAATGTTCCTCCCCCCAAAAAAGCGGTGAAACCGGCGCTGCTCGGTGCCACCGGCGCTGGCGGAGCTGTGTCACAGGTGCCACCGGTGCCACCGGAGGGCAGTCACGTCCCGGATGCCAGCGGGAGCGGACGACAGCACTTCAGTGAATTAGGATCCTGCCCCCTCCATCCCAGTTCTGCTTCTCGGGGGGCCTCTCCAAACCCCAAACCCTGCTCTGCTGTGGGGTCCGCCTCGTCTCAGGGCTCTCCCGGGCAGTTCCCAGGATGTTTTTAATTGAAGAGGAGCAGGACAGGGACGCTGGCTCTCAGCAGGTGGCTTTTCACCTCCGGCTCTGCCTGTGTCCCCCGCCCTGACAGCACCAGCTCTGCTCTACCCACCCTGCTGGGGTCCAGGGGATGATTTTAGGGGTGCGAGAGTGGGGCAGACCACTGGGACCTCTTGTGGTGGGGACATGAGATCCTGTCCCTCTGTGTGACCCCACTTCCTACCGGGGCCAGCCTTGGGGACACCCAGGGGACAGCCAGCCCTGAATGCATCCCAGTTCTCCGTGCTGCAGCCAAGGCAGAGTTTGAGGAACCCATCCCAAAAGATTTCGGCTCACACCGCCGCTGCTTGTGGCACCTGGTGGCCCCTGGTGCTCCCATCTCTCAGCCCATGGAAAATCCTGCCAGGGTGGGTGCTCAGTCAGCTTTGAGGGAATTCCTGGAGCTTTTCCTGGGCAGGGCTCTGCGTGCAGGGAGGAGCTATCTCTGCATCTCCGCAGTTCCCTTCTCAGCCTGGGGACAAACTCCATCCTTGCCCTCTGATTTACAGGTACCTTGTACTTCTGATGGCACAGGGTGATCACAGCCCAAACACAGCCTCCTTCCCACCAGGAGGAGGGAGAGGAGGGGAGGGTGGCAGGAGGAAAAGGGTTCATGCTGATTTGGGAAGCCTGCTGGAGCAGAGCCACGTGCCAGGGTTAATGTGCCCAGCTCCCCTGCATCCAGCTCTGCTCGGGATGGATTGGAGAACCAGCATCTTCCTCACCCACCAGCTCCAGCACCCCAGAAACTGCTCATGGAGGCTGAGCAGAGATTTTTTTTTCCCCAAAAAAAGGCAGAAACCAGTGTGGAGTTCAGAGCCCAAATCTGTCCCCGTGGAGATGCAAAAGAAAGGTGGTGTTGGGGGTTTTCTTCTGTCACCAGTGCTGGGGACAAACAGCAAAAGTGACACACAGAAGCATTAATCCCCACGGGGAGATGACTCCTGATAAAAGGTCCCAAGAAGCCAAAGGACAGAAATTAGAAATGCAGGGCTCACTTTTCATAGGGAGGGGCATTGGGAGTTAGAGCAGCTCCTCTCTTCCATCCAGAAGAATCACAAGTGGCTGTTCTGACCCGTTTTGGGGCCAAGCACTGACTTTCCCAGCGAGGAGATGCCACCAGCCCCAGAGCTGGCAGCAGGCAGTTGTCTCAGCCAGGGGGAGAAGTCTGTGTCTGGCCAGAACTTTTCCTGCAGGAATGAGGATGCTGGGAGCATTTGGAAGGGGAGCTGGAGCCCAGCTGGAGCTGCTGCCATGACTGGACTCATGACTCATTTTAAAACCAACCATAAAAGCAATTTTCCATGGAGTGATCAAAGCTTCCCTGGCTTATCACTACCCTGACTCCAGTAACGACACCATGGTGCTCACAGGCTGCCCAGGGAGTAATTGGAGGGCTTAATTGAGGAAGGTCATTAGGGGCAGGCAAAGATAGGGAAGCTGCAGCCTCTTGCCTGCTGTGAGTTACTGAGGCTTTCACAGCAGTGATGATGGAAATGGAGTTCAGGCTGGATACCAGGAAAAGGCTCCTCACCCAGAGGGTGGTGAGCAGGGAACGGGCACGGCCCCAAGGCTACCAGAGCTCCAGGAGGGTTTGGACAACTCTCTGAGGCACAGGGTGGGGTTGCTGGGGGGTCTGTGCAGGGCCAGGGGCTGGACTGATGATCCTTGAGGTGTCTTCCAGCTCAGGAGATTCCATTCTGTGATTTTATGGACCCCAGAAGGAAAACTCCTGGAGCCTTACATGGGGTCTGGCCTGTTGGATGTCCAAGGAGAGGTGAACATGCAGGGATTTCACTCTCCTGCCTTTTCAGAATGGGAAGGTCTCCCACAGCTCCCTGGGATGGTTCCATTGGCATCAGGAGAGGGAGAGCTGCTAAATGTAGGCAGGGAGTTGGAAATGTGGTATCTGCACCACTTAATCAGGGGCTTGTCTGCAGTTTTTTCTGTCTTCACTCAGAGTNNNNCCCTGCTGGGGTCCAGGGGATGATTTTAGGGGTGCGAGAGTGGGGCAGACCACTGGGACCTCTTGTGGTGGGGACATGAGATCCTGTCCCTCTGTGTGACCCCACTTCCTACCGGGGCCAGCCTTGGGGACACCCAGGGGACAGCCAGCCCTGAATGCATCCCAGTTCTCCGTGCTGCAGCCAAGGCAGAGTTTGAGGAACCCATCCCAAAAGATTTCGGCTCACACCGCCGCTGCTTGTGGCACCTGGTGGCCCCTGGTGCTCCCATCTCTCAGCCCATGGAAAATCCTGCCAGGGTGGGTGCTCAGTCAGCTTTGAGGGAATTCCTGGAGCTTTTCCTGGGCAGGGCTCTGCGTGCAGGGAGGAGCTATCTCTGCATCTCCGCAGTTCCCTTCTCAGCCTGGGGACAAACTCCATCCTTGCCCTCTGATTTACAGGTACCTTGTACTTCTGATGGCACAGGGTGATCACAGCCCAAACACAGCCTCCTTCCCACCAGGAGGAGGGAGAGGAGGGGAGGGTGGCAGGAGGAAAAGGGTTCATGCTGATTTGGGAAGCCTGCTGGAGCAGAGCCACGTGCCAGGGTTAATGTGCCCAGCTCCCCTGCATCCAGCTCTGCTCGGGATGGATTGGAGAACCAGCATCTTCCTCACCCACCAGCTCCAGCACCCCAGAAACTGCTCATGGAGGCTGAGCAGAGATTTTTTTTTCCCCAAAAAAAGGCAGAAACCAGTGTGGAGTTCAGAGCCCAAATCTGTCCCCGTGGAGATGCAAAAGAAAGGTGGTGTTGGGGGTTTTCTTCTGTCACCAGTGCTGGGGACAAACAGCAAAAGTGACACACAGAAGCATTAATCCCCACGGGGAGATGACTCCTGATAAAAGGTCCCAAGAAGCCAAAGGACAGAAATTAGAAATGCAGGGCTCACTTTTCATAGGGAGGGGCATTGGGAGTTAGAGCAGCTCCTCTCTTCCATCCAGAAGAATCACAAGTGGCTGTTCTGGCCCGTTTTGGGGCCAAGCACTGACTTTCCCAGCGAGGAGATGCCACCAGCCCCAGAGCTGGCAGCAGGCAGTTGTCTCAGCCAGGGGGAGAAGTCTGTGTCTGGCCAGAACTTTTCCTGCAGGAATGAGGATGCTGGGAGCATTTGGAAGGGGAGCTGGAGCCCAGCTGGAGCTGCTGCCATGACTGGACTCATGACTCATTTTAAAACCAACCATAAAAGCAATTTTCCATGGAGTGATCAAAGCTTCCCTGGCTTATCACTACCCTGACTCCAGTAACGACACCATGGTGCTCACAGGCTGCCCAGGGAGTAATTGGAGGGCTTAATTGAGGAAGGTCATTAGGGGCAGGCAAAGATAGGGAAGCTGCAGCCTCTTGCCTGCTGTGAGTTACTGAGGCTTTCACAGCAGTGATGATGGAAATGGAGTTCAGGCTGGATACCAGGAAAAGGCTCCTCACCCAGAGGGTGGTGAGCAGGGAACGGGCACGGCCCCAAGGCTACCAGAGCTCCAGGAGGGTTTGGACAACTCTCTGAGGCACAGGGTGGGGTTGCTGGGGGGTCTGTGCAGGGCCAGGGGCTGGACTGATGATCCTTGAGGTGTCTTCCAGCTCAGGAGATTCCATTCTGTGATTTTATGGACCCCAGAAGGAAAACTCCTGGAGCCTTACATGGGGTCTGGCCTGTTGGATGTCCAAGGAGAGGTGAACATGCAGGGATTTCACTCTCCTGCCTTTTCAGAATGGGAAGGTCTCCCACAGCTCCCTGGGATGGTTCCATTGGCATCAGGAGAGGGAGAGCTGCTAAATGTAGGCAGGGAGTTGGAAATGTGGTATCTGCACCACTTAATCAGGGGCTTGTCTGCAGTTTTTTCTGTCTTCACTCAGAGTCAGGATTAAAAACATGAAGGTGATGATTTTTTTCATATTTGGGCTTGGTTGTTTATTAAATCTTATTTAAAGTATAGAGAGTTCTGCAACACTTCTAGCTACCAGCTAGAAGTGAGCAAAATGGAGAGAGATCCAGCTGCTACAAGGTCTCTTAAAGCTAAATAGTCCAATAGAGAATTAAAACCTATATTATTGATACTTTTAACCCAATAATCAAATTCCTGTGACCCTCAGTGCAGCACTGACTGTCCAACCAGAAATTACTGCCTGAAACCATGGAGAAGAAGGAAGAAGAACATAGAAAGAAACAACACCCCAAATCCTCCATCTTGTCCCATACCTATTACTGTATTATAAAAACCTCAAACTTAAAACCTTTCACTCCATGAAATCACACACTTCTATTTAACTACACACCTGTGGTTTTAACTCCATCACTCAAATTTGGAGCCTTCTCCAAGGCCTCAGGTCAAAAGCAGTGTTCTGCAGGGGGTCAGTGCCAGAAAGCACAGAAAGCTCAAAAATCCCAGATTTCTGGGATCCAACAGGGAATAATAAAGTGGCTGCTTTGCCTCCAGCCCCATGAAGAGAAAGGAAGGATAATTTGCCTCTTCCCTTCCCCTGCTCCATCCTGATACAGGGGTGACTCCTCCAGCCCTCCATGAACAGATCTTGGGGAGCCCTTTCACCAGCAGAGGCAGTTCCACACCACTGATGTTAATGTTAAGCTGCTTATCTGCCCTGGGGCTATAAAACTCTCATCTGCAAAGTGGGGAAAAAAAAAATTCCTGCTGTTCTTTCTATCTGCTCTTGGTTATTGCAGCCTTATCAGCACACTCAGCCAGCCTTTGGGCATGGGAGTGACACAGTGGCTGCAGCAAACGAGGTGGGTGATGCCACACAGCATCTCGTGTCCCCACGGGGCCAAGTCCACCCCACGGGGACATCAGGGCACTGATGAGTCCCCAGCAGCCACGCTGCTCTTCTGAGTCACCCGAATGCACCTCCAGTGCTTGGTCCCACCTTCCCCTGCAGCAGGAGAGTGCTGACTTTGGGATGTCCCTTGTGGGAAGTGGCTTTGGGACTCTGGTACATTGACCCGTGTCTTTGTTGGTGGAGCTGTTATTTGGCTGGTGAACCTCATGGGTCGTCCTAAAGCATCCTTCCACTTTTTTTTTTTCCAAGCGTTCTGATAGCCTACAGCAGGTTTGGAGCCTTCCCCTCCAGTGTTTTTCCTTCGATATTGGGATTATGATATTAAGCAGAGAAAACAAAGCAGATGTGACACCAACAGCTCAAAGAATTCGAGTGGCTTTGAGGCTGTGTCATCTCGGTGTTCCACCACAAACTGGTGGGCCTGGACACACAGAGTCCTCCTTTGCCCCCAGGCTGTGTTTGGCAAGTCTGGACAAGCCAGGATCTCCCCGAAGTCTTGGGCAATCATCTTCCCACCACGCTTTCATTTCTGCCTCTTCTGGGAAGCTTTTGTGCAATGCCTGATGAGTGATCAGCACTTGGACATGGCAGGAGCCCTGGCTGGAGCCCTGCTGCTCTGGGGCTGGGGGGGCAGAATCCTGCAATGGTGCAGGAGCAGAGCACTGGGGTTGTGCTTGTCCCCCTGTCATCGCTGCCAGCTGGTGGGATTGGCTGGGCTGGCTTTGGGGACAAGGAGGCATCTGGCTCTGCTGGCATGGGTTGACTGGCAGCCAATGTAAACTCTTGGGTTTGAGCTGGAGCAATTCCTGGATCTCATTCTCTTCCTGCCATGAAAACACCTTTGTTCCAGCCTGGAACAGCAGCAGCTCAGCTTTCTCAGCAGCCAGGCTGAAGGTGTCCCTCCTTGTGTCCTTCCTTCTCTCATTCCTCGTGTCCCCCCTTGTGTCCTCCCTTGTGTCCTTCAGGGCCTTCACTGTGTCCTTCACTGCTGACCATGGTGAAAGAGGTGGATGAAGGCTCAAGTTGCACCAGGGAAGGTTTGGATAGTGGGAAAATTTCTTCACCATAAAGGTGGTCAGTGGTGGAGTCACCTTCCCTGGGGGTGTTAAAACACATGGCACGTGGGGACACGGGTTAGTGGTGGCCTTGGCACTGCTGGGCTTGATGATATTAAAGCCTTTTCCAAGCTGAACAATTCTCTCATTCTGTAATTCTCAAGCACCCATGGGGGCTGTGGGGTTATGGCATGGATTGGCTGTACTGCCTCTATCAGAGAGTGACTCCAAAAGGACACAGTCCAAGACTGGATGTGGCGGAATAGCCAACATTTAATGGAATATCCAACACCAGGAAACAAAACAGGCAACAATTGCTACAAAAGGAAGCAGATAAATCCTGATGGTTTCAGTTTATGCCATGACACCACAAAGCTGTTCCAGACCCAGCTGTGCTGCAAGGACACCCTGCAGATGTCTGCTCCAGCTCAGCTCCTGCCCTTGGTGGGGAAGCGCTGCCTGACCTGGAAGTGCTCACACCTCTTGTGCTTCAGGGACAGTCCATAGAGAGGGGTCATGTCCACCCTGCTGCCCTGGCAGACACTGAACTCCAGCTGCTGGAGCAGCGTGGCCAGGAACAGGAACACCTGTCCCCTGGCAATGTTCTCCCCAATGCACCTCCTCTTGCCCAGCCCAAACATCAGCACCTTCTCCCCGTCCTCTTTATTCACTCTGGTCCCGTCAGCACTGAGGAAACGGTCGGGGATGAAGGATTCTGGGTCCTTCCAAAGCTTCCTGGAAGGGAGAACATCAGGTGTTGGGATGGGTTCTCCTGGTCATGGGTGTCATGGGAACATTGGAAGGTGGGAACTGTCAGGAAGAACATCCCTGGTCGTTTGTCACTACAGGAGGGGTCCTGTTTGTCACTGCATTAAGAGATCTGTTTGTCACTGCATGAAGGGACCTGTTTGTCACCGCAGGAGGGTTTGTGCCTCACAAGGTACTCACTCATCGTGGTTCACCTGCCACTGGTTGATGAACACACAGGTGTCCTTTGGGATGTAATAGCCGTTCAACACCGTGTCCTTGGTCGTGCTGGGGAGAGAAAAGATGGAGAGTTGGGCAAGCCCGAAGGTTCTTCTGCATCCTCAGGGGATGCTCCTGAAGGGTGTGACCCAAAGGGGTGCTTTTGTGGGAGCAGTTGTGTCCTCCATGAGTGCCACAAGGCCACCTCATCACCTCTGCCACCCAGTACCTGTGTGGGATGGCCAAAGGCACGAAGGAGGAATGCCTGAACATCTCCAGGATGAAGGATTCCGTGTAGGGCAGCGTGCCCTGGTCCAACAGCCGCGGCCGCCTCTCCTGCCCGATGGTCCGGTCTGGGGGAGGTGGAGAGCAGGAAGGGGTCAGGATCAGGGCTGACCCTCAGGGCTGGCCAGAGAGGTTTGGCCCTCTAGGAATGTGACTCATGGGCTCACCGAGCTCCTCCTGGATCCTCTTCTGGATGTTGGGGTACGTCACAAGGTACATGAGGCTCCAGGACAGGGCTGTGGTTATGGTGTCAAAGCCTGGGCAAAGGGAAGGGGTGAGCTCAGCACAGCACCCACCCTGACCATCACACGGGGCAGACTGGGGTGGCTCAGGAGGCGGGGGACAACTGGACACACAGCAAGGCTCGGGGCTTTATTCTCCCATAACAAACTTTGCTAAAATATCCTGTTCTCGCAACCTATCCAGCTCCCGGCTTGTGTCAGGTTTGTACAACGTCTCCAGAATTGAGGGAATTTCCACAGAAAGACGAATCAGCCCACAGACATCTCCCTCAGCCAGGAAAAGCCACCCCTGGCTTGGGAGGCTCGGCAGAGCTATAACTTTTCCAGACTGCTCTCTAGAGGTATCCCTGGAAGGTCCAGTGAGCAGGAGGGTGAGTGCTTTGACCCAAACTGCCTGCCTGGTGTTGGACAAGGAAGGGTCAGACAGGAGGAGCTGGAGAAAATCTGAGAGCATCCCTCAGCCACAGCTGAGGAAAGGTGGGGGAGCATACCTGCTCCAAAGAGGTCGTTCACGAGGTTGACGATCTTCTCCTTGGGGATCTGTGTGGCTGTGTTGGTTCCCAGTTTTTTGTCCAGGCACTGCTCAATGAGGGAGTCTGTGATGTCCCGGATGTTGTTCTGAGAGCAAGGGGGGACAAAGTCATGGAGTAGGACTGGCAGAGGGGTGGGTGCTCCTGAGCAGCCCCACGAGCTCTGGGAGCATCATCCCTCAGCTCCCGTGGTCCCTATGGAAAAACAAGGAGAGGGCTCTCCGAGGAACCCGAGCACAGAGCAGATGTTCAACCACCAGCCTGGCCACACCACTCAGGGAATGGAGGAGGCACTGAGAGGCTCATGAAGCTGAGTTTGGGGAGGTTCAGGAAAAGGTTCCTCCCCCAGAGGGTGCTGGGCACTGCCCAGGCTCCCCAGGGAACGGGCAGAGCCCCGAGGCTGCCAGAGCTCCAGGAGAGTTTGGACAGCCCTGCCAGGGATGCACAGGGTGGGGTTGTTGGAGTGTGTGTGCATGGCCAGGAGCTGGACTGGATGATCCATGTGTGAGCCAGCTCAGGATATTCCATGATTCAGTGAGAAGGAGGACTGGGGACAGGCAATGGCCGTTGCTGCTTGGCTGCCAGGACAAAAACACCGCACTGACAGAGAGGGGAGGAGGCAGCTGAGGCTCCGGCAAGCTCTTACCTCGTCGTAGGTCTCGTAGTGCTCCTTGACCCTCTTCTGCATGAAGCTGAGGAAGCACCTGTTGAAATCTAGAAACAATTTCATGCTGCGGCTGGGGAGGTACCGCAGCACCGGGATGAAGTCGGCGGGGTTGCCAGCAGCAGCCACGTCAGTGAACTCCTCAGCTGAATTCACCAGATTGAGCAGCTCCTGGTCCTCGTGCTCGTAGCGCTTGCCGAAGCACATGGCACAGATGACATTGGCCACCGACACCACCAGGTACCGGTAGGGCTCAAACCTCCCCTTCTCCTCCATCAGCTGCAGGAACTTGCTGACCAGGTACTCGGCCTCCTGCGAGACGTGCTCCTCCAGCAGGCAGCTGCTGGATGAGGTGGGGCTGGGGGCGATCGAGAAGCTCTTCAGGGCACTCTGGGCCAGCTTCCTGCGCGCCTTCCACACCTCCCCGGAGTCGGGGCTGAACGTCAAGCTCTGCCCATCCGTGACAAAGCGGAAACTGTAGAGGTCGGGGCGCCCCATGAAGTCCTCTCCTTGCTTGACCAGCGCTTGCCTGATGGTGTCCAGCCCGCTGAGCACCAGCACGGCCCGGCTGCCGATGCGCACCTGCATCACGTCCCCGTAGCGCCGGCTCAGCCGCGTCAGCGCCAGGTGCGGGTCCTTGCGCAGCTCCAGCACGTTCCCCAGCACGGGATAGCCCCGCGGGCCCGGCGGCCTCCGCAGCCCCGAGGGCACGGGCTGCTGCTGCTGCTGCTGCAGCCACTGCAGCGCCGCCAGCACCAGGCAGAACACCGCGGCCGCCAGCAGCACCTCGGTGGCCGACAGCGCACCGGGGCTCCCCAGCAGCGCCATGGCAGCCTTCAGCATCACGGAGCGGCACTAGGGGAGACAAGGAAACGGAGGGCAAGAGCCGGCATCAGCGAGGGGCTGAGCTCTGCGCTGTTCCTGAGCCTGTCAACCACGGGGAGCGACAGCCCTGAAGCAGCTCCGGGCACGGAGCGGCCCCCGCGGCACCGGGGGTTTCCAGCGGCACGAGCTGGAGACCTGTGAAGGCTCCAAACACACCTTAAGGGGGTCTTCAAGTGCCTGAACTTTCAGTGCCACCCCTTTCCCCACAGAAAACCCAATCCCCACTGGCACAGCCATGGCTCCTGCCCAGGGAAGACAGTCTGGTAAAACAAGGCATGGAAAACTGCAGCTCAGCAAACGCCAGGGAAGCGGGAGGAGAGGAACAGCAGCTCCTCCGTGAATGTGGATCCAGCACTACCAGAGCCACCAGGAGCTCGAGCCAGGAGGATGGACCTGATGTCCAAAATCCTGGGGGAACTGGGGAGCGGGGATGGCACAGGGCTGCTTTGTGAGAACACACAGGGTGTGAGCAGGGCCACCCAAAACTGACCTTCCTGGTCCTATATCCATGTTCAACCTCCCCCTACACACACGGGCTGTCTCCTACCTGCAGCTCCTTGGGCTGGTCCTACAGCCCAGGGCTCCCAGCAGAGATTGGCACCGGGAGCAGGGGGGAATCCTCCTGTCTCCTCAACCTTCTTCTCCTGTCACCTGGTTCTTCTCTGCCCGGTGCTTCTCCTGCCCCCTGGAAGTGCACGGCTCTCTGAGCTCTTCCCTCGCTGCCCCGCTGTGTATTTATGCTGTGAAAGCCCTTGGGAGTAGCTACCCATTAACAAACGGGCCAAACCTGGCTGGAGCCCGCCCAAGAAGCCAGGGAAGAGCCTTGCTCCCCTCCATCAGGCTCTGGGGCATGAATGGTGACTTCTCCTGGCCAGGACCCTGGAGCTGCTGTGGGGAGGCAGAAGAGGGTCCCTAGGACAGGGAGGAAGAAGGGGGTCCCTAAGCCCTGCCTAGGGGAGGATGCAGGATATGCTGTCAGCATCGCTTGCCTATGGAACTTGAGTGCCAGCATTTCCCCAAAAAAACTTTTCTGGGCTGGCCAGGCTGTTCCAGCAGCCACAGAGGGCTGTCACCTCCATGGCCGCTCTGGAAGTGCTGGGAGCTGCAGGCTGTGAGCGAGGGGATGCGTTTGTGGCAAGGCATCCACAGTCTTCCCCATCCATCCCTGGGGAATCATCCGGCAGCTCCCCTGTCCCGGGAGGGGTGGCGGCGGGATCATCCGGGCCAGGGGCAGAGCCAGGCTCAGGTTAACGATTGGCCAGGTTTGCGTGAGAAGGCGGCTGGCTCGCTTCCCCCGGCTCCTCCGGGACAAACAGGCAGCGAGGAGGAGGAGGAGTGGCGGGGCAGAGGGGAGGAGGTGAGCCCGGCAGATAGGAGAGGTGAAGGGGCAGCACGGGGCAAGGCTGGGGCAATTCATCCCCACAAAGCCCTGGGTGGCACCCGGCAGGGAAATGCTCGAGCGGGGCTGCTTGTCCAGGCGAGGCAAAATTCGGGGGAGTTTGGGTGGGATGAGCAGGAATGAGTCAGATCTTGGGAGTTTGGCCCCTAAGTTTCCTTCAATCTTTGAAAATTCCAGGGGGAATTTGGCCCAGGTAAAAGCTTAGCTAATATTTAATAAAGGCTTTCAACATCTGGTCTAATCGGGCTCGTTAATAGCAATGACGCCGTTCATTAATGTTTGGCAAGAACAGTTACAAAACGCCGGCTGCTAATATTCCTGCTGATAATTCCCAGGAATGCCGCAGCCCTCCCGGCCCCGGCAAGACCCTTGGGAGCGCTTTTGGGGAGGTGGGCTGCAGGAGCAGGGCTGGATCCTGCCAGCGCCTCCCATCCCTATGGATGTACCCGGACCCATTGCCTGTGGTCGGGTTGGGGCGGGGGGGGCTGTGTGACCCCTCCCCAGCGGCGTCTCAGACCTCGTGCTGATGCTGAACCCACCCGCTCCTCATGCATCACATCCCAAAGCTCTGGAGAAGCTGGGGAGAGTCCCGGAGAGGCTCCCCAGGACCCTCTTCCAGCCCTTCCCACCCCTCCCCGCTGTGCCAAGCCCTGCGAGGGCAGGGTGAGGAGCACGCTGATGAGAACAGCGTTAAGAGCAGCTGCCTTGCGTGCCAGGCAGCCTCACACCCCAAAAACACCCTCACCCCCTGCTGGGCCTCGCTGTCCCCTCCGTGGGTCACCATCCCGCGGCATGGGCCGTGCCAGGCTGTGCGTGCGGGGACAGGCGGGAGCGGGACGGTGACGGTGCCCGCAGGCACGTGTGGCACGGCGTGTGTGGCGTGGGCAGGTGCCCGCACGCAGGGTCATGGAACTGTGGGGGACACGGGGGTGTTCGCACCCCGGAGCGCGCCCACCGCACACGAATGCGGCTCCGGGCACGTCAGTCTGTCCGTGCGGGGACACGGGATGGGACACGGCGACAGACACACAGAGGTGTTGTACGGGGTACCTCGGTGCCAGAGGCATCCCCGGCCGGGCTTTACGGTCACCCTGACGAGTGTCCCCGGCCGCGGGGCACATTGGTGACATCTGTGGTCAGCAGCCCTGCGGTGAGGGGCACGGCTCGGTGTCGCCTGGCGCTAAGAGGGGACATTTCATGTGGCGCGCTGGGACCTCCCCGCTTTGCGCTCCCCTCTCTCCCTCTCCTCGTGGCTGGAAAGGGCTGGGATGTCCGTGTCCTGTCGAGGGGACACAAATGACGGGGGCACTGCTGCCGCCTCGCAGGCGATGCAGCATCCTGCGGCAGAGGGCACCCCTGTTGGCACCGACGATTGTCCCCAGTGCTGGGGACCCCGCACAAGCTCCCCAGCCTTCAGCCAGCGGTGGGGGGAGCTGATCCTGAGCTGCTCCGGCGCCGCCTTGACCCCGGGCCAGGCTCCTGGACGTGAGGCCACCGCCCTGGTCCTTTAAAAACCA
>VXBI01007294.1:0-72066 GCA_013397375.1 Toxostoma redivivum
CTCACCCCCCTCCCCCTCACCCCCACACCTGGGGCCTCCAGAGGGATGGAGCTTATCCTCCCTGGACCCCAAACAGGGTGAACTCCCTAGAGGGCAGGGGCCAGCACCGATCCCAGAGTGGGGCTCAGCTCCCCACTCCTCTGTACGTCCTGGACTGCAGCACTGAAACCTCTCAAACACCTCCAAGAAGTGCCGGGGTCCCGCTGCCCCCCTGTGAACCTGCAGGGCAGCCAGGGTGCCCCTGGCCCCGGCCTCGCTCCTCGGTGCGAGTTGGGCTTTTCCTGTTTCAGGTCGGGCTGCGAAGCCGATGAGGAAACGAGGCGGCGTCACACGCGCCCTCCTGACACTGCGCCCCGCGAATGTGACCGGCGCCGTGAGGAACCGGCACGGCGGCCGGGCCGAGCGAGGGGCTGAGGGCAGCGGCTCGGCCCCCCGGGAACGATGTTCTCCCGGAAGAAACGGGAGTTGATAAAAACCCCTTCCATCTCCAAGAAGAGCCGGGCGGGAAGCCCGGTCCCACAGACCCTGCCGGTGAGTGTTCCCTCGCTCCGTAGCCCTGGCACGGTGGGGGTTGTAGGAGCAACAGCACCCACGAAACTGTTGGGTAGAGTCACAGGTTGGCAATGGGGCCCTGGATACGTGTGAAGAGGAGGGAAACGATAAAGAACCCTACTCACGGGGCTGCGGTGGGGGGAATTTTGCCCCAGATGAAGGGGACGGAGCAGCCGCCGAAAGAGGTGGGAGGGCAGGAAGGGACAGGGAGGAAATGGGGGGGCTGTGGCCGAGGGTTTGGCAAGGGCAGAAAGATTCACAAACCTCCATGGGGACCGGGATGGGAGCGGGGCGAGCGCAGGCTCGTCCAGCCCCGCTGCCTCGGCTCTGGCAGATATTTATTTATTGACCTGTGGACCCCCTCGGTGCCGGAGAGGCCAGGAGGAAACGCTACCGGCCGGGGCTCCCCGGCGCACCCCGCACTGCCCGCCCCGCGCCTGCGCCCCAGTCCCGGTGCGTGGGGCGAGACCGGGCTGGCACGATGTGGCCAACGGCGACCCGGAGCCCACCCGCGGCTCCTTAGCAGGGGACACCCGTCCCCATCCCCGTCCCGACTCCCCGAGAGAGGGGCCTATGGGTGGCGGCCAGCGGGATGCTCGGCCGGGCTGCGGGCAAGAAAAGCTACAGCCCCGCTGCGGCGGCGGGCAGAGCCCACCCGCCCCAGCGCTCCCTGGACTCGCTGCCCCGCACGCCCGCCGTGAGGCTGACGGTACGGCCGGGGGCACCCCGGGACGCGCCGGAGGGAGGGACGGGGGGCGCCGGGGCCGCTGCAACCCGGGAGGACAGAGACAGGGCTGGGGTGGCCCAGGCGTTTTGGAGTGGAGACGTTTCTGCCTCTTTGCAGCCCCATGGTGGTCTGGCCCCTCCTGGGGATGGGCTCCCCCCGTTCACCCGCGGAAGCCTCGTGGTCTTGGCACTCCGTGTCTGCCCCGCGGGTGCCAAAAAACACTTCCGGCAGCGCCCGGCTGGGGATGCTCAGACCCCGCACGTTCGTGTCGCACCAGGTGCCGGGGGTCACTGATGGGAGCTGCTGCGGGGGCTGAGGGGTTGCAGGGTCCCCTCTCCATGCCCAAGGACTCTCGCTGGATGTGTGGCTCTCTGAACAGTGCCGGAACCAGCCCCTTCCTCAGTCCAATTTTACCCCTAGAAATTTGGGGCTTCCTCCGTCTGTAAAATACCTGCAAAGCGCCCAACAATAGTCTGGGAGGTGTCCCTATCTCTGCCTCCTCCCCAGGCATGGGAGCAGCTGAAAAAGAGGAAGAGATCTGCCGGCCGGATTCTGCTGCCATTTTGCTGTGTTGGGGTCCCCAGTCCCCTGGGATGGGCAGCCCCATCACGGTGGGTGCTGGTGTGGACAAGCAGTGTCACCCATACCGTCACTGTGTGCCCCTCGTGACAAATACGGACCCCGAGGAGCTGTCAGGGATTGGTGGGGGCAGCCAGGCAACTGCTCAGACCCTACTCACTCTCCCAAAACGGGAGAGTTTTCCCTGCCTGGGGAAACTGAGGCAGGACACAGCTGCAGGGTCTGGCACCAGCCCCTCAAGGGCAGCAACTTGCTCCCCAGGATGGTGGCGTGGAGGTGCTTCCCGCTCCGGGGTCCCCCCCATGCTGGCTGTGCCCTCACACTCACCCTTGCTCCCCAGGACCTCTCCCGCAAGGATTGCCTGGAGGCTCCGGGCTCCAGCGTGGGGGAGCTGCCCCCGGGCAGTGCCAAGCTCAGCAGCAGCCCCAGCGCCGTGGGCACCCTGAAGCGCCCCACCACCCTGAGCCGCCATGCCAGCGCCGCCAGCTTCTCCTTGCCCGCAGCCCCCCGTGCTGTGTCCAAGGGCCACAAGACCCCCACGTCCTACAGCCCCATGGAGGGCGGGGACGGTCCCTTCATCGACCCCGAGGACATCTCCCAGCTGTTGACGGATGTCGCCCGCTTCGCCGATGCCCTGGAGAAGCTGCGGGATGTGGTGCTGCGCGATGGTGAGTGCCCGCCCCGTGCCAAACACCTGCACGGCAGCACCCTGGGACAAACCCACTCGGGTCTCATGGGCCGGGGGGCACCGGGACCCCCGGGGGACGGTGCAGCCGCGGCCAGAGGTGGTGGGTGAGCGGTGGGTGAGCGGAGCTCGGAGCCAGGATAACGCGGCTTCCTGCCGCGAGCTATTTTCATCCGCCCGTTTTCCTGTTTACAGCGCTGCGGTGCCAGCCGCCTGCCAGGGCCCCCCCACCCCCATGGGGTGCCGGCCACGGCCCCCCAGCCCACCAGGGCGGCCAGCAGGAGGGGCTGGGTGGTCTGCAGGTTCACGAGCAGCTCTCCTTGCCCGAGAGGACACAGGGAATGCATCAATCCCGTGGTCCGGGGGCTTATGACACCACGTTGTTTTTTCAGAAACCCCTTCCCAACCCTGAGCTGGGGGCTGGGATGGGGGGGGGGGGCTGATCCCCCATCCCAGAGCTTTCCTGAGGGAGGTTCCTCACTTCCTAACCAGGATTTCAGACCCCAGCCCTAGCCCTGCACTGGGGGGTCCTGGCTGGACCCCTGGGTTGGCAACTGGAGCCCAGAGGGCTCCAGGGGGATCCCGGCGGGGGAACCTGTGGGATGCAGCAAGCCTGGCTGGACCAGGCCCATCCCTCCCGGCTGGGAGCGTCCATCCGGCAGGAGGGAGGGAAGGAAATGGAGGAAATTCCCAAACTGCTTTCAAGGGAAAAAGTTACTACAGAGGAAAAAATGCCTCAAAGGTCAGACTGCCCCCCAGACAACACCAGGCTGGGCAGGAGACACAAGGCCACGGCTGTGGGGAGGTGCTGGACAAGCAGGATGTGGCCATGCCAGTCCTGGGACGCCCTGAGGCCAGGGGGATTTGCTGCAGGGTCCCTGCATGGGACGTGGATGGCAGAGGTGGCTGGGAGGTAAACAGAGGAGGGACACAGGGCAGGGATGCAGGGCAGGGACACAGGGCAGGGATGTGGGACAAGGATGCAGCATCTCAGCCCCACTTTCTTGCAGACCCTAAGGAGCCCCAGCGGCCGCTGGCCCACGAGTGCCTGGGTGAAACTCTGCGCGTTCTGCGCCAGGTCATCAGCAAGTACCCACTGCTCAACACCCTGGAGACCCTGACAGCCGCTGGGACCCTCATCTCCAAAGTCAAGGGTGAGACAGTGGGGCTGGGAGCTCTGTCTTGCTCCTCTGCTGCCCCACAATGGGACTGGGGGAACTGGGGAGCCCATGGAGAGGCTGCCAGGAGTGGAGCTGCCCCATGGAGTGGTGGAGAGGGTGAAAGCATCGTCTGCCTCTTCCTGTGGTTCAGCTTTGAGGATGATGTAGTGTCAGAAATGACAGATACTGCCTGGGGGTTTCCAGGCACAGCCACAGGAAAAACACTGAAATAATCAGATCCTGCTCCTGGCAGCCTCTTGTGTTTATGGAGTGGGGTCTGGGAGGTCAGATCCCAGCTGGGCAGCACCTCCCGCCGCTGTCACCCACGAGGTGGGGGTGGCTGCACCTACTACAGGCACAGCACAACCTTCTGGGTCACCCATGGCTTCCTGGACACCCCACAGCAACCACAGGGGACAGGACACAGGGGACAGGATGGCAGGAGGGCTGCTGAGGCTAGTCACATACAGGGATGGGAGGGAGAAGACCCCTCCCCACCCCAAGGGGCTAACCTGGGGTCTTCCCAGTAGCCCTGGCTGCTGGTGTGTCCCGTGGTGTGGGAGCCTGCCAAGTGCTATTGGCCCCGGTTCCTGCTGCTGGTGGTGGTTCCTCATTTAACTGCGAGCAAGAGCCCTCCTGGAGGAGTTCATCCTGCTTGGAGAGGAATCTGGAGGAGCCATGAGGCAGGGCAGGCAGTGGAACAGGTCCAGTAGCACTTTTCCAGCAGCCCTGAGTAACGGGAATAAACAGAAACACGAGCCAAGGATGCTGTCAGGGACGTCAGTCCTGGGAAGAAGGAGGAAACTACTGCACTGGAAAAATCCATCATCCATAGGGATGATCCTTCCCATCGCTCCTTTGATTCACCCCAACCCCTTCCNCAGCTGCTTGTGGCAACAGGGCTCCCACATTTCCTCATCTCCAGGTTTCCACTACGAATCCAACAATGAGGCGGACAAGCGGGAGTTCGAGAGGGCCGTGGAGACCATCGCCGTGTCCTTCAGCAGCACGTAAGGGAGTTTGGGCAGCCATCCCCTGGAGACAGCCCCTGTCACTCACTGTCCCTGTGCTGAACCCTGCCATGCTCCTCTCCCCACAGGGTGTCCGAGTTCCTCATGGGGGAGGTGGACAGCAGCACCATCCTCTCCATCCCACCCAGTGACCAGAACCAGGTGAGTGGTGCCTGGATACCTGGATGCTCCCACCATGTGGGGCTCAGGATCACACAGGGCTCTGGCTGCTCCCCTCAGCTCTAGTGTGAGCCCAGAGCAGGGTGTTGCTCCAGTGACAGTTCCATTAGCTCCTGGGCACAGCCTGGGCACAGCTGACTTCCAGCAGTGGCCAAAAGGCTCCAGCTGCTCTGGCTTCCATCCATCTGCCAGCCCCTCCAGCTGCTCCCTATCCTCTTGGCTGACCAGTCCCTCTTCTTTCCCAATTCCCAAAGACCATGGAGAGCCTCTATGGGGGGATTCCTGGGCCTGGAGGAGATGGAGTGCCCTCAGGCATGGACAGCTGTGACACAGGTAAGCAGAATGAGTCTGGGTCCAGGGTTTGGGGTCTGTGCAGGAACTGGCACCTTCCCCATCATCGCTGCTGTCCTGAGTCACATGTGAGCATCACTCCTCAGCTGGGTGAAGGCAGCAGAGCTGGTGGCACAGAGCTGGGGGCGTTTGCACTGGAAGCTCACGGAGTGTCTGTCCCTCCACAGCCCGTCCTCCAGCTGAGGAAGTGGATGTGATGCTGCAGCGCTGTGAGGGGGGTGTGGATGCTGCCCTCCAGTACGCCAAAACCATCTCCAAATACGTGAAGGACCTGATGGGGTACATGGAGAAAAGGACCACACTGGGTGAGTCGGGGGACAGCAGATGGGTCCTTTCTGGAGCAGGGCTGAGCCACAGGACAGGTTGAGGTCCCTCCTGGAGGAGGCTGATGCTGCCAGGGCAGTGGGAACCTCACTCCTCAAATTCCTTATTAATTTTTCAAAAGAAGATTGGGTTCCACCAGGGAAATCCCAGTGTCTCGTGTGTCTTTTCACTTTCAACCTTTTCCTTCCAGAGATGGAGTTTGCCAAAGGGCTCCAGAAGATGGCAAACAGCTGCAAGCAAACCATCAGTCAGGAGGTAAGTCCCCAAGTCCCTGAAGCCCCCAGTGCCAGGCTGGACGGGGAGCCAGCAGCCCTGGAGGGCCCATTCCATGTGCCGCAGCTTGGGAGGACATGGGGGCACCTCTCCAGAGCTCTGCCTGGAGAAATTCTGGATGGGGCTTTTACCAGCAGTCACCAGCCTTACCTTGCCTCTGGCTCTTCCTCCCCAAAGGATGCATCTCCTTGGGCTCACGCTGGTGCTGAGTCTCAGGGAGATGTGTTTTCCCTCTCCCCAGACGAACATGCCTTTCCTGTCCATCTATCTGCTGGCCCTGGAGCAGGACATGGAGCATGGGACCTCAGTTGTGCAGGCAGCCAACACCCTGCAGCAACAAACCTTCCTCCAGGTGAGGGGACAGAAGGTCCTTCCTGGGGCTGGAGATCCTGGTGTTGCAAAGGAAGCTCTCCCTTTGCTCAGTCTGGAGGGAATCTGCATCCAGCACTTCCCAGGCTGTGGACTTTCATCCCTGGCTCAAAACGGTGTCTGTGACCTGTCCTGGGAGTGATGGTGACCACCACAGGGCAGTTCTCCATGCAGAGTCTTGGTGAGGGCACAGCAGGAGTGCTCAGCTCATGGGGCTCTTCCTCCCTTGCTCCCCTTGCAGCCACTGATGGTGAGACGCCTGGAACATGAGAAACGCAGGAAGGAGATCAAGGAGCAGTGGCACCGAGCACAGAGGAAACTGGTGAGTGACTGGGTTTGTGTTCCCAAAAACTCAGTGACACCTCCTCTGAGGGTGCTGGACACCCTGCCCCTCTCCAGCAGCGTTGAGTGCCTCTGCTGTGCTGGGGGCCCCTGGCAGGAGCTGCTCACCCCCTTGCTGAGCTCCATCCTCACCCTGGCTCTCCCTGGCAGCAAGAGGCAGAGGGGAACCTGCGCAAGGCCAAGCAGACGTACATGCAGCGCAGTGAGGAGCACGACAAGGCCAAGTACATGGCGGTGAAAGCAGAGGAGGAGCAGCAAAACACAACCAGCAGCATCACCACCAAAACCCTCGACAAGAAGAGGCGGCTGGAAGAGGAAGCCAAGAACAAGGTAAGAGTGTGAAAGCTCTGGAGGGGCCTCCTTGCTCCTGCTGTCCCCTGAGCCACGTGGGGTGAACTGATCCTCAGGAATGCCTGGATGAACAGGGTGCAAGGGGCTGTTCTTATTCTCCTCACCTCTGAGCTGCTCCTATCCCTTGTTCTCCCATCTCCCAGGCAGAAGAGGCCATGGCCACGTATCGCACCTGCGTGGCTGATGCAAACACGCAGAAGCAGGAGCTGGAGGATACCAAGGTGAACTCCCTGCGGCTGATCCATGAAGTGATCAAACAGACGGACCAGGTCATCAAGTCGGTGAGTGGGGCCAGGCTGGGGTGTCCCCAGGACAGGAGGTGGCTGTGCCCTGCTCTGGAGAGCTCAGAGCTGCCTTCCAGCAGAGCTGCCCTTATTCCAGAGGGCTGTTGGATGGATGCAGAGCTCCCCTCTCCCTCATGCTCAGAAAAGCACCACTTTGTGCTCCTGATTTCCCACCTAACCCGGAACTCCTCACGTGCCAGCCCACCAAGCTCACATCTATCCCTCTCCACGTCACTTTTAGGCCACCATCTCCTTCTACCAGACCATGCACATGCAGACAGCGCCACTGCCTGTGAATTTCCAGACTCTGTGTGAGAGCAGCAAGCTGTATGACCCGGGCCAGCAGTACGCGTCCCACGTCCGGCAGCTGCAGCGCGGCGACGAGCCCGACGTCCAGTACGACTTCGAGCCCTACGTGTCCCACAACGCCTGGTAAGGGAGGAGAGGGTTCATTCCTGGGTAATGCTCCAGTTCAGCCCTGTTCCCTTCGTTATCTTCTGCCACCCACGCTCTCCTGCAGGAGGCAGGATGATTTTCAGCATTCCTGAAGGCAGCTCCTGCTGGGAGTGCTGGGGCTGGACCAGCTGGGAATTGGCCTCTTATCCTTCAATGGATGAGACAGGCTGTTGAGTATTTAAGAGGCTGTGATTCCTGAGACTGGTGGGTGGCAGCCATGGAGAAAGTTTCCAAGTGTCCTTCCTACCCATCCACATTCTCTTTTCCCCTCCAGGTCTCCCTTTACTCGGCCACGGAAGGGCAGCTTCAATGCCAGTGAGTTCTCCACGAGTGCAGAGGGGGCTGGGGCTGGCTCGGAGGGAGCAGCAGGAGCCAAGGAGTTGCCAAGTGGGGCTGGAGCCGAGCGAAGAGGTGAGTCTGGAGCCCCAGAGTTCTGCATCACCTGCCCCATGTCCCCCCAGGCAGGAGCAGAGTGGGACACCCAGGGTATGAGGGGCTTTGCTTACAGCAGCAGGATGGGCTGGAGGCCTCCCAGACTGGATTTCCTAAAGGACACTAAATCAAATCTGTGGCATCTTGCTCCCTAACAAACCATTGCCCATCTTCCCATCTCCCCTTTCCTTGCTGGGTGTCACTGGAAGCACCAAACTCCACCAGCAGCTTCCCCCAGTCATCCCAGTTTCTCCCAGCATCCAGGCTGCTCTCCAGCCATTCCCTCCCAAACACAGGCAGCAATTCCAACGGACTGTGTGTTCTCTCTGCAGGTGGGAGGGGACACCAGGTCCATAAATCCTGGCCAACCTCTGTTGCTGATGCTGACAGCAGCCTGGATTCCAGTGCAGGTAGATATGGGAACAGCCCAGGAGCCCCTCCCAGCACAGCCAGTCTAAACCCAGAGCTTCCCAGTTAGGCAGGACCATCCCCTGTTTCACTTGCCTTGTGAGAACACTGTTGTAAATGACTGTGCTCATCCCAGTCTCCAGTGGGATAGGGTGGGATTTGATGGGATGGGGTGAGCCCTCAGAAGAGAAGCAGCTTTGCAGGTGATTCACTGGTCTGTGTGTTTTCCTTGGACAGGTGAATTCAGCCACAAGCTCCAGCGGCTGTCATCCAACGGCACCGCGTCCTCCAGTGAGGAGCTGGAGGAGAAGGATGGCACCACCACTCCCTTTGAGCAGAGTAGGTGACAGGGTGGGAGGTGACAGGGTGGGAGGTGACAGGGCTGCTGCCACACTCCCCACCATGGCACAGCTCCCTTTGGGCTGATTTTCCCAAATTCAATAGTTCTGCAGGCAAACCCAACATTTGCTGGAATTCCTGATGGTGTCCCCAGCATCCCTGCCTTTCCTGAGGGATGAGCCCTGCTCAGAGCAGTGACAGTGACAGTCCTGCTCAGGCTGTGCCTGACCTCACATTTCCATTTCCCTAGGCATCAATGGGATCACCCCGGAGCTGGCAGCTCCCACAGGGCCCTTCCGGAATGTTGGCTTGTCCAAAGCTGCCCAGACCCATCGGCTGAGGAAGCTCCGTGCCCCTTCCAAATGTCGGGAGTGCAACAGCTACGTGTACTTCCAGGGAGCCGAGTGTGAGGAGGTGAGCTGGGAGAACTGGGGGTGGAACCCAGCTCTGACCATGGTCAGGAGGACATTTCTGCTGTAGGGAGGGTTCCAGGTGGAAAACAGTGCTTTCCCTTGGTGCTGCAGCATCCCCAAGGCATTTTCCCTGTCTCCCACTATGCTGTGAGCAGTGCCTGGTGTCTCTGTGGCTGCCCCTCACCGCCTCGTGCTCCTCTCTCTCTTCCAGTGCTACCTGGCCTGCCACAAGAAGTGCCTGGAGACCTTGGCCATCCAGTGTGGGCACAAGAAGCTCCAAGGGAAGCTGCAGCTCTTCGGGCAGGACTTCACAAAGGCGTCTCAGGGCAGCCCAGATGGGATCCCCTTCATCATCAAGAAATGCATTTCAGAGATCGAGAAGCGGGCCCTGAAAACAAAGGTGAGTGACTCTCCCCTCTCCTCCTCCTCCTCAGCTGGCTGAGCCACAGGCCCTTGGAAGGATCCTCTGGAAAATCAATCTGAAATCAAGCTTGATTTCAGATTTCCACAGGGATTGTCTTGGCCTAGATACCCCAAACTCTGCCTTTGGAAAATCATCTCTCCTGCCTCCTGCTTTCCTATGAAGCAGGAATGACTGAGCTGGAAGGAGATATCCCAAAATTACTTCCCAAAGGGAGTTCCCACTCCAAAAGGAGGGGGTGGAAGCACACAGCTCACTGTCCCATGCAAACATGAAGAGGAAGCTCTCCCCTCACTTCAACTCCATTTTTCTCTCTTTCACAGGGCATCTACCGAGTTAACGGTGTCAAGACCCGTGTGGAGAAGCTTTGCCAGGCCTTTGAGAATGGGAAGGAGCTGGTGGAGCTGTCCCAGGCCTCCCCCCATGACATCAGCAACGTCTTGAAGCTCTACCTGAGACAGGTGAGGTGCTGGTGGTGCCTCATGGCAGGGAAAGGAGGGGAACCAACCTGGCAGGAGGAATTCTGCACAAATTTGGCTCAGTTTGGGTGGGTGGGGAAGGAGGGGTCCATCCTGGGGGGAGGGGTGGGTTGGCCTTGGAGATGGGGCCACTGTGACCCCCCCCAGCTGATCCCACACGGCGTCACTGCGGTCACAGCCACAGAACAGCGACGTGCCCAAACACCCAACAAGGAACGCCCCACCCCCTCCAATTGGGGAACTGGCTACCCAAAAAGGGAAGGAGCCAGCAAAGATCACCCTGCAGGGGCTGAGTCACGTCCCCATGGGGTGGGCTCTGCTCCTGGAGTCATCTTGGGGTGGACTCAGTGGGGTCTCTGCCCCTGGGATCACCTTGGGGTGGGCTCAGCAGGGTCTCTGAACTCTGGGATCACCCTAGGGTGGGCTCAGTGGGGTCTCTGCCCCTGAGGTCACCTTGAGGTGGGCTCAGCAGCGTTCTTGCCCATGGGGTCACACCAGAGTGGGCTCAGTGGGGTCTCTGCCCCTCGGGCCACCCCAGGGTGTGCTCATCCCCAGCATCCCCCACCTCGTACCCAAACTGTCATTGCAAGCAGTGTCACCCACATCCTCCAACAGCCGCCACCGCAAGGCAGGAGTGCAGCAGCACAGCGGAAGCTGCTTCTCCCCCACAGGCAGCCGAGGATTAACTCTTTGTGCTGCCTTTTTCTGACACCCCTGGAAGGGCAGCTCTGTGTTACCTTACAGGGAAAGCCGTGCCCTTGGGCTCCTGCACATCAGGAGTCAAGGACTCTGAGTGGCCTCCATGGTTTCTCCAAAGAGAAGCAGAGTGGAAAGAGAGGGGGAAATCAGTGCTGAGCCTCATCCTGTGAGGCAGCCTGTCCCCAAAACATCCGTTGAAGCTGCTCTGAAAACTTCCCCAGCCATGTGGAACGCACAGCAGTCAACACCAGCTTCACACAAACTTCAAAGCAAAGTTTCCCCCGCTGCAGCCACACCTCTGCTGCAGGTTGTGCCCTGCACATCCTGTGCCCTTCACATCTTGCCTCTCCCCCCCAGAACAACTCATCCCTGTCCTCTTCCTAGCCACCCCTTGTCTGCTGGGGAACCTGCAGCTGGGCCCACCCCATCCAGGGATTTTCCAGGCAAAAAAGTTAATCCCTGCACCTCAACCCAGCAGGAAGCACCCGCGGGTGGATCAAACACTGCTTTTGGCTTGAACTTCACAAAAGCCAAGAGCTAATGAGGCTGGATTGACATGCTCCAGGTGATGAATAAATAAATATCACCTCTAAGGAGAGGTTTGCAGCACTGCAGATCACAAACTCATGGAATTCTGAAATGCATGCTAAAAGTGCTCCAAGCCCTCTCCAAGCTGGCCTTGAGCACTTCCAGGGATATTTTTCTCCCTGTAGAAATGCTCCAGGTGTCACTAGCTCGGTACAGGTGCAAGTCTGATGGAGGTGGGAGCTGCTCCCAAGACCGAGATCATCTCATCTTCTCTTCTCTTCTCTNGCAGCTGCCAGAGCCCCTGATGCCATTCCGGCTGTACAATGAGCTGATGGGGCTGGCCAAGGAGAGCCTGCAGGGCGGGGAGGCCAAGGGCCGCGGTGGGAAGGGCGGCCCCGAGCTGGTGGACAGAGGAGCTGACACCGACCAGGTGGTGCTGAGCCTGGTGCTGAAGCTGAAGGAGCTGCTGAAGGAGCTCCCCTGCGAGAACATGGCCACGCTCCAGTACATCCTGCAGCACCTGAGGAGGTGAGAGGGGCATGGCCAGAGTCTGTGTGGCTGCTGGGCACCTTCCCTTTCTCCCCTGGGGTGGGCAGGTGAGTGCAGCTTCCTCCCTGGAGTCAGGAGGAAGGCCCATGGTTGCAGCTGCTTCTCTCCCCATCCTGAGCCCAGCATCTCCCCCAGCCCTGCCTGTCCTCCCCTCTCCCTCCTTGCTCTCACAAGCTGTTCCTTCCCCTCCCACCCAGGATCATGGAAGTAGAACAGGACAACAAGATGACCTCAGGCAACCTGGGCATCGTCTTTGGGCCAACGCTGATGCGCCCCAGGCCCACAGATGCCACGATTTCCTTGTCCTCTCTGGTGGATTATCCCCACCAAGCTCGGATCGTTGAGGCTCTCATCATCTTCTACCCCACCATCTTTGAGCACAAGGACTTGGCCAGCAGACATGGCTCAGGCACCATGGAGGAGGTGGCCAGTGGTTGTGAGCAGGTAGGAATCCCCAGGGAGGGGGAACCTTAGGGGATGTTCCATGAATCTTCTCTGGAGTCAACTCCTGGGAAGTGAGAACTCTCCTCCCTGCCCTCACCACCATCCCTGCTCCCTCCCAGGCCCATGCAGGCTCCCAGCCTGTGACTCCTCTTGGCACCAGCCCCTACCTGGAGCTGCCTTCGGAGAAGGGCACTTTGGCTTTCAGCGCTGACTTGCTCGCAGGTCAGTGAGAGGCACTGGGGGTTCCTGGTGGGTGCAGGTCCCTTGGGGGGCATGGAGGGCACACAGATCCATCCCCTGCCCCAGGTTTGCTGCATGAAGCTCCTGCTGATGCCACAGTGCTGGGCTGGAGGGTGGCACAGAACTCCTCTGTCCCACAGAGTCTGGCGACCGCTCCGTGGACTCTGACTCAGAGCTGGAGGATGGTGGAGAGCCACGGACACACCTGACCAAGCAGGGGAGTGAGACCAGCACAGAGGAAGTTCATTTCTGTGACGAGGGGAGCGAGGGGCTGCGGAGCCGGAGCTGCAGCGTGGGCCAGTCAGATGCAGAGGGCTCCGCTCCTCGCTGCTGCAGCCCTGGGGATGAGCAAAGTGACGTGGAGGAACACGCTGAGAGCCGCAGCCCTGCCACCCCCAGGGATGCCACAAACCAGCCTGGCACCCCTCGGGGCCATGGCAGCCATGAGCTGCAGCCCCGGCTCACCTAAGAATGGCACTGGGATGGACAAAGGGGCAAATGCCAGAGGCTGCCCAGACATGGAAACTGAAATGTGGAGGGGTGGGAGAGACATGTGGCAGCCCGGGGTGGGTTTGGTGTGTCAGCTGCAGGCAAGTCCTGGCTGATTCCTGGCTGGAGCTTTCACACAAAACCCCCGAGCCCCTCAGTGCCCAGCTGGGGAATGGGGTCACAGCATGCTGGGACCCCTGGCTCAGCCAGGGCCATGAAGGACCTTGCCTGGGAGGGAGCTGAGTCTGGGCAGACCCTCCACTTGTCCAGGACTGGGAAGGAACTCAGGGCTGTGCCTGTTCCAGGTGTTTTTTGGTTGTTTTTTTTGCTGTGCTCCTGAATCCCACACCTGTGCTGTGAGATCAAGGTTGGATGAGTCGAAGGACCTGGTCACCCCTGATGGCTGAGGCTGGAAGGGAGCCAAGGCTGCTGGAGTGACATGGAGACAACAATCACTCAAGATGGGCAGGAGAATGGCACCACAGGGACAGATGGAACTGGAGGCAGCTCACTGGGACAGGGACACAGCCAGAGCAGTGTTGGGATTGGGGTGAAGCCTCTGCACCATCTCGGCCCGAGCCAGACTTGGCTTTGAGGCTGTGCCATCTGCCAGGATTTCAGGATGTCCCTCACTGACACCTGACTGGAGTTAAGGGTGGATTTCCTGCCCCAAAACCTCAGGACTGTGTGATCCTGGCCCAGCTGATGGCATCTGTATTGCTGCTTGGATTGACAGGCATTTGGATTGGTGGGCATTTCCCTCCTCAGCAGGAGCCATGTGGACAGCCTCAGGGCAGATTTGCCTGGCTGCAGGGTCCCGAGCCCTGCTGAGCTCTCAGGGTTTGGTTATACAGTCATTTCATCTCCAAAAAACTGCGCTGCAAGTCCAGGATTAACTCCCTCTGCTCTTGGAACTGGGCACGGGGCAGGTTCCCATGGGGAAGTGCCTCTTCCTCCTCCTCAGGGCCACCAGGGCCTGGATCCAGCCCCAGCCCATATAATCTTGAGCTTCCTTTTCTGTAAAGACATCAATCAACTCTTCAACATGACGCCACTACCTCTGCTGGCAAAGGGACTAAAGCCAAAGTGGTTTTGGTTTGTTTTTTTTTTTTAAGCTATGAGACTTTCCTGCACTGAGGCACAGAGAAACAGAGTTTTAGCTTGGAATGAGCTGAGAGCCTTTTCCTTCCTTCTACTTGTGGGAGACAGACCAGGTGGTATTGGGGGAATCTCAGACAGCTTGGTACTGCAGAACCAGGCAATGGATGGGAGGTTTGAGCTCTCTGAAGTCGATGGAGAACCCATCTCAGCAAAGGTACATAAACCCAGGTTAACTAACAGGTTTGGAACTGAGCCAGGGAAGAGCTGGAGACCCCCAGGATCTGTTGTGCCCTCCAGCTCTTCCACAGGATAGTTGGATTTTTCCAGGGCAGCAGGAAGATGTGGGAATGCTGCTGCCATGGCGGTACCGTGTGTGTGAGAGGATGGGTGAGGATGATGAGGGTGAGTGTGAGTGAGAGAAGGGGTTAAAGCTGCGCTTGAGCTTCCCACAGTAGCAGCTCCTTCCTGGTTGTGTCAATTTTGTATTTGTCCTGACAGGCCTGTGCTGCTGCACGATGCTGCCTTGCTGTGTTCTCATTGACAAGTTTCCCAAAAAAAGAAAAAAAAACCAATAAAACTAGTGTGTTCTGACCCGTGTTTGTCCTGGGGATCAGGGTCTTCCAGGTTCCCCCAGCTGCAGGAGGCCAAATCCAAGTGTTTCTGGCACAAAATGTGAAGTTTAAAGCCCCCCAGAGTCTTGGGATGGATTTAAATGAGTGCAGCTGGGGGTGATGAGCAACTCTCCATTGCAGTGTCCAAACACCAGGGTCCCAAACCAGGGGACAGGGCAGGAGATCAGGGAAGGAATGAGGTAAGTCTGAACTGCAGCTTCTAAACTGCCCAGGGCAGCTGGTAAAGGCTCTGCAGGGCTCAGCCACAATGCAGTGTCCCAGCAAAAAGAGATTCCAAACATAATGAAAAATACGGAAATTTGCAGAGTCTCGAGGCTTTGCCACAGGGAGAGGCTGAGCAACAGCACTGCACTGAGGGTATAAACCTTTATTTCAAACAAGAGCCCATAAAACAGGGAAGCAAAAACCTTTCCCACTCATTTCCTCCCATCGCTTCAGGTCTCCATGGCCGAGTCCTGGATGGGACTGAGGGGTCAGCACAAAGTCCAAGCTGGAAGACAGGGAATGAGGCCCAGTGACAGGGCTGCAGAGAGGCAACGTGGGAAGAGGATTTCCTTGGCCATCTCTGAAGTGCAGGAATTTCCAAGCGCCTGTGAACTGCTGGTGGGAGCCACCCAGCTCCTCACACCTGGAAGAGAAGGAGAGATTGGAGTCACATCCTGCCCCTGACCTGATGCTGCTCCAGTCCATCTGAACACCCCAAATCCCAATGGGCACAGCCTAAGCAGAGGCACAGGTGAGCCTCACCCTACTCTCCCCAACAGCTCCTTCCATGAGCTATTTAAAACTCTGAGACATTTCCCTGGAATCAGCTGCTTCACACTGACCTTGGTACATCCCCTGGCACTGCCCAGAGCCCCCCCAAGCAGGGGGTCTCCTCATCCTTACCCACTGTGTCACTGCACCAGTCTGTAGGTGATGTACCTGCCCGCCGTCTCACTGGGCCTGATGATCTTCACTACCTGCAAGACACACACAGAGCTCAGGAGGAGAAGGAGACACCTTTCCTGCTCCAAGAGCTCCAAAATGCCCTTGAGGATCATCTCCTCCTGCCCTGCCACAGGGAGCTGCTGCCTCAGCCTGCTCCTCTCACCTGGCCACGCTTTATCCCAAAGTACCGGGCCACAGGGTCCCCAGCCTGGATCCTGGGGAGCTGGTTCTCCCGCAGTTTGCTTGCTGGGAGTCAAGGAGAAGCTCCAGACACACCATGGGCTGTTGGCAGAAATGAACCATGGCAAGAAGAAGGGGTTTCAGCCCAAATTTTATCGCACCCAGGCAGGAGGGAGGGACACACATAGGGAACCAAAGAGACACTCAAAGGATACTATCTGGCCAGCAGCTCTGTTACTTCCTCCTTTGTCATCACCACGTGCTCTGGCACCAGCTGCAAACACGAGAGAGGCTGAGATGAGGCAGCAACTGGAGACGTTCGGGAGGGGAAAAGGACAACTGTGTCCCTCACAGCCAGAGGCCAGGAAAAGGACTCTGGGAGCAGCAGGAATGCAGCCAGTACAAGGGAGGGAGCATCCTGCCCCTGCTCACCTCATGTTCCGTGATGTTGATGAGAAGCTCCTGCTGCAGGAACTGCTCCAGGATGTATTTGGGAGCCATGTCAACCAGGGACTGGAAGGAAAAGGCCCATCAGAGGTGGCTGGGGCAGCCCTGGCAGTGCTCAGAGTTGCTCCTCGGTAAGAACTTGGGCTCACACAGATACAGGCAGGCTGGGAACGAGCACAAGGATCTCCTGGAACAAGGAAGCATCTCTTTTTCCCTCCCTCACCTCCCAACTGCTCGTGGGCCCTCAGCTGTGCTACTGTCACCAGGTCCAGCTGTTCTGGTTAAACACATTTGGGTGCTAAAAAAGAGCCTGTGCTTAGATACAAAAGGCTTCAGCAAAAGCTTTTACCAGGAGGGAAATTTGGGGCTTTTATTTACCCACAGCAACACTAAGAAACAGACAGGGAGAACCTCATGACCTTCCTAAGAGCCTCGGAGTGGGACACAGCCCTGTCCCCACAGACCTGCTTGGCCGAGGGGGTCATTCCCTGCTGCACCACGATCAGCGCCCGGGTGATGTTCTCCTCCTGCATGCGCTGGCAGTACATCTTGATCGTCTTGATCCCCACCTTGGGCTCCTCTGAGAGAAGAACCAGACCTAGGGTCACCAAGAGCCCCCCGCGCTCTGAACCCCCCTCCCCGAGAGCTCAGCCAGACCTGCGGCAACTCCGAATCCCCCCTGGATTCCGAACCCGCCGGGGGTCACCGAGAGCCACCCCACGCTCTGAACCCCGCCTGGGCTGGCGCTGCTCACCGGGGAAGAACACGAACATCTGGTCGGTGGGATCATCGTTGTGAGCCACCAGCACGGTCAGGTCGGTGCGACGGGGGCGGCCCTCGCTGGGTTTGTCTCCAAACTGCGCCTTGAATTCCTCCAGCGTCTGGTCCAGCTCGTCCTGGGTCACCAGGTACCCGCGGTCGTGGCAGAGCTGCGGGAGCAGCACTGAGTTCAGGAACGCACCCGCAGATCGGCCTCCACGTCCCCCACCTCCACCCCGCGGCCCCGCAGCGCCTGCGGAACTCCCCGCACACCAGGCTCGGCCCTCCCGGTTCCTCCGTTCCCCCGGACCTGCATGATGGTCTTGCGGATCTTCCACAGCCGATACGTCTCCTCCTCATCGTCCATCTTTCCCGCTGAGGCCCCCGCGGTCTGCCCGCGCTAGTGCCTGCCCCGCGCGAACACACAGGCAGAGCGACAGCGCTCACGGGGGCCTCAGCCGCGGTGCCTCCTGGGAGATGTGGTCCGCCGCGAGCTGCCCCCTACCGCTGGCTCCATAGGGAACAGGCGTCTCTCTGCTGCTGCCAGGGTGGGTCTCTGGGTGGCTGCGGCTCTGCTCGGAACCCGCGGCCGGTCGGCAGGGAATCGCCGCCCAGGGGCCCCGGTCCGCAGCACCTGACTCCACACCCCGCCCTTTGGTCTGTCCCTGTCCCCCGCCCTCGTGGTCTCTCCCTATAAACACTCCTGCGGCCACCCCACCGCCCTGCCCTTCTATTGGTCAGATTTCCGTCCATCATCCCTCAGAGGCCGCCCCTCTACGGGCTGATTGGCTGATTAGGCCGAAAGGGGCGGGGTTTGTACGCTATGGGCTGGGTCCGCGCGGTGCGGGGCGCGCTGAGTTGCGGGCGGGCGGTGGCGCGGGCAGCGCGATTGGGATCAGGACAGAGCGCGGTGCGGAGCATGGTGAGTGCGGGGCCGCTCGGGGAGCGCGGCTCGGCCCGCTCCGCTCCAGGGCCGTTCCGCGCGGCGGGGGTCGGGCCTGGGGCTGGCCCCGCGTCTCTCCCGCGGGGTGCCCAGGGCGGGCAGCGGGGGCTCGGGCCTGGCCTGGCCTGGCCTAGCCTAGTGTGGCGGGGGCGCGGAGAGGCTCCGCAGGGTCCCACAGGGGAGCGGAGGTGGCGGGACTGGCACGGGGCTTCTCAATGACACGCCCACCCCTCAGTGTGCTCAGGCGGACGACTGGCGCTCGGCTAAAGCCATCTACGACTTTCACGCCCTCGACATTGATGGCAACGACGTGTCCCTGGAGAAGTACCGGTAGGATGGAGGGGCCGGGGACTCGGGGAGGGGCGGAACGCAGTGCCGGGCGAGGTTGAGCCACAGCGGCTCTTGCGTAACCCTCACGCCTCGGCCGGGAGGGTGAGGGACCTCTGCCCGCGCCCTGCGGGGAAGGGCACCTCATCCACACCCTCTGCAGGGGAGATGTCTGTATCATCACCAACGTGGCCTCCAAATGAGGGAAAACCGCGGTAAACTACACTCAGCTTGTCGACATGCACGCCCGATATGCTGAGAGGGGTTTACGCATCCTGGGCTTTCCCTGCAACCAGTTTGGGAAGCAGGTACGTGGGGGGGGAACTCAGCTTCCCCGGGCGAGTTAGGGTGGACCCTCACGGTCCTGGTGTGGCCCCTCAGGAGCCCGGGGACAACGCTCAGATCAAAGCATTTGCTGAGAACTACGGGGTGAAGTTCGACATGTACAGCAAGATCGATGTCAATGGGGATGATGCTCACCCCCTCTGGAAGTGGATGAAGGAGCAGCCCAAAGGGAGAGGCACCCTGGGCAAGTGAGTGTGGGAGGGGGAGCCCTGGGGACCCCCAGCCCTGCAGCTAGCAGGGACGGCTTGGCTCAGGGCCTGGCTGGGGGTGAGGAAGGACTTTTCTGCTCTAAACTCACTCCTGTTTTTTCTCTCCTAGTGCAATAAAATGGAACTTCACCAAGGTAGGACACAGTTGTCTCCCCTGGGCTAAACCTCTCTCTAGGGAGCTGGGGGGTCCCTGAGGTGGAAGGGAGCCTCACACTGGGCTCTGCTCTGTGCTGTTACCCTACATGTCAGGGCAGGAGCATCCCAAGGGGTTCCTGTGTCTAGAGACCCTTGGGAACCCCTGCCCTGCCCAGAGCACAGCTGAGGGGGAAGCTGCTGCACCCCCAATGGCTCCTGGGAGCCCTGGACTCGCTCACCAGGGGTTGCTTCATTCCCACAGTTCCTCATTAATCGGGAAGGTCAAGTGGTGAAGAGATACAGTCCGATGGAAGATCCCTATGTAAGTGCTGCTGCTGGGGAGGAGGGGAAGGCCAGGGATGTTCTCAGGGTACAATGTTCCCCTCTTGCCTGCAGGTGATCGAGAAGGACCTGCCTGCCTACCTGTAGCTCTGCTCTGCTGTCCCCCTGCCTGTCCCAACCCTGCCGCCCATGGAGCCTCCTCCAGCCCCATGACGGGCTGCCTCCAATCCAGCTGCTGGTGGGGCAGCCCTGACCCATGGCGTGCACCTGCTGGACAGAGGCTCCAGGGGCCGTGGCCGCTGCAGGCAGGAGCAGCCAGAGCCCCCTCACAGTAACAAGTCCCCTTGCAATAAAGGAATAAAGGTGTTAGGAATGAGCTGATGTGTTCAGTGTGGGATGGAGTAGGGCTGGGGCTGCTGCGCTGCACCGGCTGAGAACTTGGAGTTTGCTGGGAAGCCAAGACCTTATGCAACTCCTGAGCCAAGCAGGGATAATCCTCAGTGCTTAGGAGGAAGTGTAAATCCGGCATGATCCGTGCTCCCGAGGGGCTCCCTGGGGAAGGTTTGTCCCTGCCGTGATCCCTGCTGTCCCCTCAGAGATCCCTCCTGTCACCAGGAATCCTCCTGGCAGGGCAGCAGAGGGGATGGGTCCAGCAGTGGTGCAAGCCCTGGCCAGGAGAAATTCCTGCAAAACAGAACCCAGGCATGTTGGGACATGGCAAAATATCCCCTGCAGCCAGGGATGTGTCTGACCACAGCGAGCAGGATCATCCTTCTCCTTGGGGCAGCGTCTTGGTGATTATGAAGGCACAGCCGTGCCCAGCCAAGCCCATAGGGGCTGGTGTCCCATCCTGGGCAGGGACAGCTCAGGTTCTGCCATGTAGGAATGCTGCTGCACCTCTTCCCAGGGCCTGGGAAGTGCTGGGTCTCTCTCTCACATCCACAGCCCCCTCGGGGAGTCTGTCCCCAGGAGAAATTCCCCAAGTCTGACACCCCTGCAGAGCCTCCAGCCCAGCATATCAGGGATGCTGGGAGGATCCTGCTCATATTTAGGGATCACTCACTGGGGGTCACCCCATCCCTCCTCTCACATGATAACAGGGCCAGCAGTGCCTGGATGAGATGTCCTAGGGCTGTGTCAGCTCCTGCTGGGGGAACACGCTGGAACAGAGACTCCTTTATCTGTGTTTTTCCAGCCAAGCCAGGAGGGAGCTTCCTCATCCAAGGCCAGTGCCTAGGCTGGATCCAGCCAGAATCCTCCTCTGCACCAGCAGTGGCTTCTCCCAGGGAGAGGGGGAGGCTTGGGACAACAGCCCTCAATGCCACAGAGCTGGTGACACAAGAGATACAAAGTCCAGCTGCCAGCAGGATGCAGGCCCAGGGACTCCTGATCCAAGTCCCAGCTGGGCTCCTGGGGCAGGTTGGACAGACTGACAGACAGAGACAGAGCTGGGAGTTACAGAAGTCTCACATGTGACTTCTGTTCCATTTTTACTGAGCAGAATGAAAAATTATCTTTTTCAAGGCAAGTAGAAAATTCAGAAATTATTAGTCCAAGGCACATATTCTAAAAAAATCTCTTTACATATATACAACTTAATTATAAATATACATAGAAACAAAAGGTAAACGACAAGCAGATTAAAAAGTGCCAACACAAAGGTGTCAGGGAAGAAAACAGGTACTCATTAAAAATACAATCAGTAGGACAACTGCAGAATAATTTAGTTAAAAGATAACATTACATATTATTAACCCTGACAAAACATGGGATTGGGACAGGGAAGGGATTCCTTGAAGGTGCTCTGTCTTTGCAGAGACCAGGGAGGAAGGATTGCATATATTTTAAAGTTAAGGTCAAAGCCACCAGGTAAGGCTCCGGTGACAGCAGAGGGTGCCCAGCAGGGAATTCCCCCTCACTATTCCTGAGTTTAAACCTCTTTGAGCTGGGTTTTCCCGGCATCTTTTTCCCTCATTGCTGAGAATTCAGGCCCAAGCGAGCAGTGCTTTAAATAGGGGAGGGTGTAGAGAGGAGGAGCCTGGCTCTGCCTGGGCCTGGGGGAGGCTGCTGGGGTCGAAAGGAGCAGAGCTGGGCAAAGAGCAGGAGCCCCCAGGGCAGCAGCAGGGCTTTGGGGGTCACAGGGAGCTCCCTCATCTTTGGTGATAACTTTGAGGTAAGGAGGTGAAATGTGCCCCCAACTGCAGGCATTGAGCCTGGCCTGGTGATGTGAGGCTGGGGAGGGGGGGTAAGGACAGGCCCCCAAAATGAAATTCAGGGACCAGAGTAGCCTCAAACTGAGCCCACTTGTGTGACATCAGGGCAGGTCTGTGACCTCGGGGTGGCAGGGGTCAGCTCCTGCCACAGCCAGAGCACAACATTCCAGACATGGACCCAGAGCAATTCCCAAAACCAAACAGGGCACTGGGCCAGTCCCTGAGCCCTGGGGGCCATGGGGGTGGCAGTGTCTGCCCACAGGAGGTGACACCACCAAGCACTGAGAAGCTCCAGCCCCCTCAAGACTGCCCTGTTAGGGCACAGAGGACCCTCTCCCCCAAGGGCTCTCTGAGGAAAGGCCAAGTCAGCCAGGGATGGTCCCTACCATTTTTAGGGAACGCCTGGATGCCCTCTGTCCTGGGGAGGAGGCAGCAGGGGTGGGGCAGTGCTTTGCAAAGCAGCCTTTGTTCTTTGGTATCCGAGGGGGAGGGTGCAGCAGAACAGCCAAACTGCTAATCCCGGGCGGTGACAATGACACTGCACACCCTGGGCAATGACAATAACATTGCATCTTTCAGACAGTGACACTGACACCGCACACCCTGGGCAGTGACAATGACACTGCACAACCTGGCTGGGCTGCTCTGACCCAGACCCCTGGACTGGGGTCCATGGCCCAGCCAAGGACAGTGGCAGGACCAGCGGGATGTCCAGGTGAAGGGACAACATGTGACAGCAGGAAACTGGCCAAAGCACATCTGGTCACGGTGACCTGGTGAGGTTAAAGTGCAGGACAGGGGACATGTGTCCCTTCTGCTCTGGGGCATCCTGCTGGTCCTGGCGTGGCTGAGCTCTGACAGACTCAAGCTCTGTCACCGTGGGGGTGCAGCCAGCTCTCACCAGTGCCACGGAGCTCAGGCAGTCCAAGGTCCCTTCCTGGGAAGGGCAGCACAGGCAGTTTTGGATCACTCACTACACCTGCTCAGCCCTACCAGAGGACACCTGAGCTCAGCATCTCCCAGCTCCTCTGGACAACATTCCCTTCCCCTTTATCCCAGCCTGCCAGCACAGCCTCAGGGTCTGCAGCAGTGCTGGGGCAGCCCAAACTGGGGGCTGGGCTCCCACCCTTCCCTAACTGACCAGCACGTGGTCAGTGGATCATTCCAGAGCCTGGCCATGGCCCTGCTGGGCTGGAGGGCTGGGGAAGGCTCGGACACTCAGTAGTCTGCAGGGGGTGGGCAGAGGAGGCGTCTCCCTTCAATCCCACCTGGGCACTGACCTGTGAGCAGGACCTGACCCAGCAGAGCCCTTTGGCCCAGCGGGACCTGCTCAGCTCCCCCTGGGCACATTCCATACAAACCTGTACATGCCTGACTGAATATTATATATAAATAAAATTCCCTTTAAGGAACTCCAGGCTTTTTCTTCCCTCAAAACCAGAGCAGGGTCAGTCAAAACCAGTAGAGAAGTCAGGGCTCCTTAACTCTCACCTCTGCACCAGAGGACACGGATCCACAGCAGCATTCCCAGCTGGCATTCAGAAGTCTGGGAAGGGCCCACTGAACTGGATCACACTCTGGCGTTCTGGGGGGAGCAGGTTCTCCTGGGGACTGAACGTCCTCAGCATGTCCTCCAGGATCTCTCTAAAATTGATATTCCCGTCTTGCTGGAGAAAATCCTCCTGTGGCTGCTGCAGGGGGGCCGGGGGAGGCAGGGCAGGGGGCTCGTGCAGCGAGGGGCCAGGGGCTGTGCTGCCCTCCAGACCAGGAGCATGGCCAAAGCCAAAGGACAATCTATGCTGCTGCTGGGGCTGCAGGGAGGGCTCTGAGGAGAAGCAGAGTGCTCTGGTCTCGGGGTTCAACACCACGTCAGGAATGCTGTTGCTGGGAGGGCTGTAGGTCAAGTCCAGGATCTCGTCCTGGCACAGGGAGGGCAGGGGCAGCCCAGGCCCTGGCAGGACGTGCAGTGGCAGGGAGAAGGGTGAGCTCTGCTCCTGGGCCTGGTGCAGCCGGCTGTGCTTCCTCTTCACATCCTCATCCATCTGCTTCAGCTCCTCCCTCACCCTGTGGACGCAGCTCTCGGGGATCTTTATCCCTAGGGGAGGAACAGACATCAGTCCCCTGTGGCAGGAGCTTTCACCCCAATATGGCAAAATCTTATCTTCCCATTACATGTGGCTAAGTCAGACTGGAAATTGTCATGTGATTAATTATCTCTGGCTTATTTATTAATTATTCTATCTCTGCCTTAGTTATTAATTATTGCTGGCAAAGGAGCTGAAAACCTCCTTAGCCAACAGTAAGCCCTTCTGTCTTGGTATGAGAAAGGAAAATTAGTGACTGCAGAGCACAAGCATTTTTACAACTGTAAAAGAGCACTATGATTTTCATGAAATCAGAAATCTCTCTCAGAGTGTATAGAGAGTTCTCCTCAACAACCTCCATGGGCATCAAGTTACCTCCCCTAGAGACTGAGAGAAATTAAGGAGATTCTCTGCATAATGCTGTAATTCATTGGTAAGTGATATTGAGTCCTAATTTGTATTATTTCCTTGCCAGCTGTAACATAGGTACCCTTATCTACTCATAGTGTTTCTTTTGTTTATCCCGTGTAGTAAGCAAATCTGTTCATGTCTGTTTTCCTTGGCCTATTCAAATAAGTAATTAATGGCTTGATTGGTCATTATTAAGAACTTGCAAGTGAGTGGATTTTGGGGTGCTATTGCCAGAAACTTGTCAAAGGCAGGAACTTGTCTAAACTCTCCCCTCTCCATTCATAACATCCCCACAGCACTCTGGGAAGGGGTGGGGCACCGTGGGGACGGAGGGAAAGGGCAGCAGCACTGGAGGTGTTCAGGAGGATGATGGGCATGGCTCACCCCTCTGCCCCAACACATCCAACTCCCCTGCTTCCCATCAGCACTGATGAACGGTGTGCTGAACATGCTACTTTTAGGAAGGGAATCTTGGTGCTGGGCAGCTGGACCCCTTCCCCCTGCTCCCTTCATCCTGCTCCCCCTTCCCAGCACTTCACCCACCAACTTGTTTCTTCTTCTCCTTGGTCTTGAGGCGCACGATCTGCAGGTAGCTGCTGTTGGTGATGTCTGCCATGACGCCGGCGATCCTGCTCCACACTCGCAGCAGGGCCCCGCACAGCATGTAGTAGTGCCTGAGGCGCATGCCCTGGAAGCATTCCTTCCCCTCCTGGATCAGTTTGCAGCTCTTGTTCCTTTGGGGACCATGGGAGAAAACCACTGGAATTAGCACAGGTTCCTGGAGCTGAGTGGGATTCAATTCCCCACAGCCTCCCCCACTGCCACAGTCAGGGACCCCCAGAGTGGGAAGGTGGCTTTAAGCCGAAAGTGAGGAGATTTAAATTGGATATTGGGAAGGAATTCCTCCCTGTGAAGGTGGTGAGGGCCTGGCACAGGCTGCCCACAGAAGGTGTGGCTGCGCCATCCCCATTCCTGGAAGTGTTCAAGACCAGGTTGGATGAAGCAAAGTGGTGGAAGGTGTCCCTGCCCATCCCTGCCATGGAACTGGATGAGCTTTATTTAAGGTCCCTTCCAACCCAAACCATCCTGAGACTCTGTGCAGGCTGTGGCTGCAGCTGCCTTACCACACAGCGTGGTTACAGTTCTTCAAGGAGAAGTGGTAGCTGCTCTCCCAGTGCTCCTTGGCTTCCTCGGGCTGCACCTGCAGCAGAACACTCAGCATTAGGAATTTTCCACTGTCCAGGATGAAGAGATGTGAAATCCAGGGCTGGGAGTCAGGATACCTAGTGCTACCACCATCCCTGCCCATCCACAACAGAGCCACCAGGAGCTGTGACAGGGTTACAATGTCCCTTCCAACCTCCCCCAGTCCCCACACTGCAGGCTGCAGGTCCCACCTACCAGCCGGTATTTCTTCTGCAGGCTGTCCAGGCTCTCAGGCTGGCTTTGCTTCCCAATATTTGGCTTGTAGAGGATGAAGTTCTTCCCACGGCACTGCTCTGCCAGCAGACAGGTGTATTTGCTGCCTCGCACCTGTGGGGCACAGCTGATGGGCACAGGCACAGCCTCCCTGCCCAGATTTCTCTAAACTAACTCCTTCCTGCCAGGATGGAGGTCCTTGGAGGCATTTCCCAGCCCTCAGGAAGAGTGACCTCACACAACCATGGCAGATTTCCTGCTGGAATCACCCCTGGCAGAACCCAGGGACGTACCTTGTAAGAGAGGTAGAACCCATCAAAGGCTCCTGTCAGTTTGAGAGACTTCTCATAGGCTTCCTCCCACTTTAAGCCTCTGTCAACGCTGATCTGAACAGGGACACACACAGGGATTTGTAACTCCAGGGGCAGGACAAGTGCCTCGGTGTCTTCCTCACAAATCTCCCCTCAGCACAGCTTAGAACCAGGCAGAGACAGGTGCCCACCTTGTAGAACACGACCTGCCCATCCTGTGGGTGCCCTGGGGTCAGAAAAACCTCCTTGCTCTCCTCATAGATCTCATCCACTCCTGGGGCTAAATCTGTGGAAGGAGAAAAGGCTATTGAACATCTTCCCCAAAGCACCTCCTTGGGTCTCAGGATCTCTGCTGGGCGGGGACACTGCACTGGGAGGAACTGGATTCCCGGGGGTGCAGGAGGCAGAGCTGGGGCCACCCCTCCCTCTCCATACCAAGGATGCCCATGTCGTATTTGCCCTCCTTCTTGTCCTTCTCAATCAGGTAGTCAAAGGTGTCAGAAAAATACTGGAAGAGCATGTTCTGCTTGTCCACCTCCAGGCCCAGGATGCGGTTCAGGAATTTGGTGATGGAGCAGTCTGCAAGAGCACAGCATGTCAGGGAATGTGGTGCAGCTGGACATGGAACCCACCAGCCCCCTACCAAAGAGCCCCCCCCAGCAGCCCCACCATGTTCCTTCTGACAGCAGCCCAGTCCAAGAAGTTCCTTCGAGGAAGCTGGGGGACCATGGGATCTGCAGCAATGGGATCTGCAGCACAGGCTGGTCCCACAGGACCTTCCCCTCAAGGCAAACATCCTGCCCAGGTGCCCAGCAAACCCCATGAGGTCAGGTGGGCCATGACACCCCCATCTCTTCCATCTGCCCCCTGCCTTGGGCAGGAGCAGCTCCACACGTACCCTTCTCCACAGAGACAGTGCCATACTTCATCTGGCTGCAGCAGATGCCCACGGAGATGAGCCCTTGCTTCATTTCTGGAATGGCAGAAGACATCTTTCACATTTTGGGGTTAAGCCTCTCATCAGCATTCCTGCAGGACTGCTTCTCCTCCAGGAACTCAGCCCCTCCCCATGCCTGGCAGTGGCACTTTCTCCTCTGTTTTCTCCCTCTGACCTCCTGCTTGGTTCTTCCAGCATCCCAAACCTGAGACCAACCCATCCAGCAGGAACCCTGGTAATGTTCTTACCACGGAAGAAGGTGTCCTCCCCTCTCTCGTAGCTCCTGGGCACAGGAACCCTGTTCTCTGTGTGGCTGAGGATCGTATTCAGGACCCTGTCCAGGGCTTTGGCCCCGTACTGTGGGAGGAGACCAGGGTCACACACAGGAAGAACGGACACCGGCAGCCAAGCTGGGGCTGAGGGTGACACTGCTGAGGGTGTCACACACTGCTGAGGGGACACACACTGCTGAGGGTGACATTGGTTAGAATGTCACACATTGCTGAGAGTGACACTGCTGAGGGGACACACACAGTTGAGGGTGACACTGATGAAAGTGACACTGCTGAGACACACTACTGAGGGTGTCACACACTACAGAGAACACCGTCACCCCAGGAAGGCCACAGACAAGTCAAGAGGGAAGCTGTGTCATGCCTCCCATGTCCCCAGGGGATTGGAGTACAGGCCCCTCCCTGGGGACAGAGGACTGGGTGCCCTTCCCAGCTTTCCTTCCCATCTCCCGGTGGGAGCAGAGCCCTCAGTGTGACCATGGCTCTGAGCTCACAGGAGCTGGGAGCCAGGAGCTGGGTGCTAGGCTGGGTCCTGGCTCTGCCTCTGGCTCCCTCTCCCAGCTCCTCCCACCCCCTCTCAGCCACACTGCCCCAGCCCAGCCCTGTCACCTTGTTCTCGAAGTTGTACTTGCTGAGGTCCCGGGACTCAGTGGCCCGTCGGTCCCCGTGAGTTAAGGCACCCTGGGAAGGCAGAGAGAGCAAAATGTTCAACTCTGAGCTGTTGCAAAACACCAAGGAAGGATGGCCAAAGGCATGTCCAGGAATGTGCCATAGGGAGGCAGTGTTCCTCTGGAATACTGAGACTGTAGCAAAGGATTTGGGGATTTATCAGAAGTGAAGAAAATGAAACGGAGGCAAACTAATTATTCCGTTGATTATTTAGTCAGCTTTTTGGGAATAGTATGGGTGTATGCTCCAGTAATAGTGGGGAAATTGCAGCATCTGGAAGCAGGTTCTTGCTTCCCTGAAATTCCTCCCAACGCCTTGGTTATGTATTCTTGCTCACTTCCTTTCCTAGATCCCAGGATGCTAAAATGCAGTCATTCCATGACTGCAAAGCCTCAGCCAGGGGTGACACAATCCCCCCAGTTACGGTAGCCACGTTGGTGGGAGCTCTGACCTGGAATCTCCCCAGAGGGAATCAGAGCCATGTTGGGATCACAGCTGATCTCTGCTGTGGGCACTCACCAAGCTCTCCAGGCGTTTTGCCACGATGGATGCAAACCTCCTCTCCCCTGCCAGCTCTGAGATGAGGAACACGTACTCGGGGGCAGAGACCTGGTTGGATCGGTGAGTTCGGCCTACAGGGATGGAACAGGAGGTTGGGATGCCTGTCTGGAATGGGAATGCATCCAGAAAAGCCACATAATGCCCATCTTTCTCAACCTGAGGAGTCCATCCTCTGCCCCAGAGCTCAGAGCTGTAAACCCAGCTCCGCCAAGCCTCAGCAGCACCAGTGCCTCTGTTATTTTCCCCACAAAGACATCTCCTAAATGCATCTTGGGCTGCCACCACACCTGGCCCATCCCACAGCCCAGCCCACACTCAGGGGAGGTGACAGCACCCAGGGACACCCAGCCCTCACCAAACTGCTGGATAGCCCGGTCTGCACTCCAGGGCAGCTCCAGGGTCATGTGCACCCGGCGCTTCTGGTTCTTCACCCGTCTGTCTGCTTGGAGGGAGATCCCTGAGCTGGAGGCCTCTGAGATTATTGCTACGAGCTACAGGAGAGACGAGTGAGACGAGAGTGAGGTTCCGGGACACGTGTTAAACAGCTTCAAGAAACAGCCCCAGGCACTACAGCAGCACCAGCCCACAAAGGGACCTGGGAGGCTTTGTCACCTTCCAACAGGTGAAATCCACAGAGAGCTGCTGGCCTGAGGCCGGCAGGGCACAGTGAGGCACAGACACCCTCCCTGCCCTCTCACTTGCAGCACACTCAGCCCCATGCAGGTTTTTGGAGCCCAACCCCAGCTCACCTTTTCCCCCTGCATGAAACGCTCCTTCTCCTTCAGGTTGACATGGTCTATGGAGAGCCCCTGCTCGGCGCGGGACTCGAACACGACGGAGCCATCGGGCCTGCGGACCACGCGTCCCTTCCTGCCCGTCATCTGCACACAGGACAGGGGCTGCTACAGCCTGGGGACCCACATGGCCCAGCAAGGCTATCCAGGCAATTTCCAACAGCTTTTACACATTGCCAGGGAGAGAAACCCTCTGCCAGCAAGAACCTTCTTTTTTTTTCAGTAGAAGAAATTTTTCTCTATATGGGCACAGGGTGCCCAGAGAAACTGTGGCTCCCATATTTCTGAAAGTGTCCAAGGCCAGGCTGCATGGAGCCTGGAGCAACCTGGGATAGTGGAAGGTGTCCCTGCCCAGGGAGAGGGGTGGAACAAGATGATCTTTAAGATCCCTTCCCACCCAAACCATTCCATGATTCTGTGATTCTTCACTGGCTCCTTTCCCTGTCACCCAGGGCCACCAAAATATTCTGAATGTGGGAAGTACCTCAGCCACGTTCTCTGGGCCCCCAAAATAATCAATCAGTTCATCCAAGGTGTTGAGAGGTAGCTCTTTGCCCAGTGCTTTCACTTTTGCTAGGAGGTCCTGTTTCATCTTTTCAACCTTCAGCTCTCTCAGGCCATGCAGCTCTTTCTGGGAAGGCAGCATGTGGAAACTACCTGCAATGTGAATGGCAGAAGTTTAGAGTTCCCTGGTAACTGGACATCAGAGAGGGGGAAAAAGTTGTCCTAGAGGGTTTCTGGGGACACTGTTGCTGGACAAAGGCACTATGACCTACAATAAATGCTGAGCACGGAGTGAATTCCCTTTGAGCTTCCCCTTTCTGCTGGAGGAAGGAGCACACAGGGCAGATCCCTCCTGTTCTCTGATCAAAGCAGGTGAATGTGGATCCACCTCACAGGCCCAAGTGTGACCCCAAGGATAAAATCCAGCCAGGCTGCCTCAAGCCTGAAGGGGTTCCTGCAGGACCCAGTGCCCTCCCCACCAGCCATCCCCATGTCACTGTCCTGCTCACCCCTGTCCTCGCCAGTGCAGCCACCAAACGTGTGATCCACGAAGATGACATCGTCTGTCTCCAGCAGGGACTCTGGGGAGGAGGTGAGGTCGCTGTCCAGCCCCATGTCCGAGTCAGTGCTGCTGTCATCGCTGATCTTGATGACGACCCCTTGGTCACACGGGCCCCGCAGAGCCTTGGGGCAGCGGCCCCTCGGCCGCCCTGCACCAGAGAGCAGCGGTGTCACAGCCACAGCATCAGCAGGGCACCAGTGCAGGACAGAGAAACAGCTCAGAGAGAGGAGGAATCCCAAAAGAGCTGAGCCTGCCACAAATGACAGTCTGACCTCAGAAACACAGAGCCTCTGGGGTGGGGGTGGCAGTCAGGGAGGGAGGGAGAGCAGGAAAGAGAAAGGAAGAGAGAGAAAGGAAGAACAAGGCATTCCTGAGCAGGGCTGAAGTTGGCTGCACACATCAGGATGGGCACATGGCTGGCTCTAAGCAGTGCCAGCTCCTCAGGGAAGGAATCTCAGGGGATTGCCTCCAGAGGAGTGTGCAGGACACAGGAAAGCACTGGTGTTTTGGGACATTGCTACCAAGCACAGCAAAACGTGCCCCCTCTGTATAAAAGGGTTCATGGATCAGCTCTGCTGCACAATCTGTCAGTACTGCTGTCCCCTCTTCCCTTTGTTCCACATCCCACTGGAGAAGAAATCCCAATACTCTTCTTACCTGCAGCCACAACATATAATTCAGCAGTGAAATTATTTTTTTCCTCAGGACACCTGCTATGCTCTAAGTAAGGGGTTGTGGAGGACCCCCTTGCTGCAGGAGGGATTCAAACACTAGCCAGGCCTCATGCCATCCCCCAGTGTGGGTCGAGGGGAAGGGTCAGGACAAGGGCAGTGGGGCAGAGGGAGGAAAAGGGGGAATGACCCAGAGCTGCCATCTTCTGGATGAGGGAGCAATGGGAGATGTGCAGGAGGGCAAATCAAAACCAGGGAGAGCAGCAAAAAGCATGAAGTGGGAAGAAGGGCAAAAGGCAGAGAAGCTGAGTGGCTGTAGGGGAGCAGCAGGGCAGGAGGCAGGGGCTGGGCTGGGCTGGGAGTGAGGGAGCTCTTACGTTTTCTTTTAATGCCAGTTGCTTTTTCTCTCTTTCTTTTGGTTGAAGGAAAGTGCTTCTGAATTAGTGATAGAAAGACGCCTCTGAAAGTAAGATGCAAAATTTATTCCAGCTACCAGAAACATGTGCTGGTTATCACATACCAATGTGTGCTTGGGATAACCCCACATTCCATGGAAGAGAGGTCGATCCACCCCATCCATGGCCACCAGCTTGGCCTCAGCCAGCCCTTGGTACAAGGTGGCTCTTGGACTTGCAGGTCCTTTATATAGCAACCAAGAAGGAGTTTTAAATGGGAAACACTACACTGGGAAGCTGTTCCACCAAAAATCCAGCAAGTCCCAATGTCCCAGCCCCTCTCCATGCCCTGAGAGCACAGACCATTGTCAGGCCATCCAACAAATGTGCTCCACCAAAGTCCTCCCACTCCCTGGCCGTGGACCTGCTTCCCACAAAATCAAGGGACAGAATATGGATCTGTAGTGGTTCCAAGTGAATGGAAGAAAAAAAAAGTCAGAAAAGGTGAAAATCAAAGGTTTCTGTGGGCTGTTCTGCAAATCAAAGAGCAAATGTTTAAATGGTGACTGTGTGGATGAACCCCCAGGACAATGGGGTGGTGCTGATTGAACTCTGCTTGGAAACAAAAAACAACAAAAAAACCCAAAACCAGTTGCAAGCAACAGGTGAGAGAATGGACATGACAACTCCTCCGGGTGAGAAAAGGGAGACTTGGGAACTGGGGAAGGAGCTCCAGGACCCTTGGAGTGAGGGGCTGAAGGGGAAAGTGACCACACTGCTCCCCATAGGGGCAGAGCTCTGTGACTGCACTTATGGGAACACCAGGAATGACCCCTTGTCCTTGGGTGTGCTGGGGTGACCCAATGACCACTCACTCTGGAGCCTCCCGGATGTGAAATTCCACTCATTTCCCGTAGTCACCCTCCCCATCTCTCTGAAAACAGAGCCCTGGGCTGGAATCCACTGACAGGACCATGTTTATTTTTAACCCCATTTCTCGGCATCTTTAAACTGCTCCTTCCCAGCACACTCCCCTCCAGAAATCCCCTGAAGTGCTGGAACATCAGGACACACATTTGGAGGCTGAGCAGATGCCAGGAGACACTCAGTGATCTGGCCAGGGCTGTGGAACACAGAGCTCCTGCCCTTGAGAGTGGGGACAATTCACACAGAGTGGGACCCCTGACAGACCCCTCCTTCTGCGCTCCCTGCTCAGCCAGGGATCTCCCTAGACTGGAATTCTGTGACATGGAAACCAATCCAGGGGGCGAAATCACCCAAGGAGCTGCCTGACTTGCCCTGTCCAATGTCACCAAACTGTATTTGGTTTTCAGAAATGGGCTGGAGGCAGAGGAGTGACACAGATCAACCCAAACCCCCATCACCAAGGGAGGGAAGCTCAGCCTAATGCTGCCTCAGGCATCTCTCACTGCTCCCACCTGCAGCAGAAGTCACTTGGAAGAAAACAGCTCTGTAAAACAGAGGAAACCCAACCCATGTCCCAGGTTTCTGTCCCCTGTCATGCAGGAACAGCCACATTCAGGGATGGGCTGGGGTTTTGGAAGCTGCAGGAAGGAGGGGGAGAAGGAGCCTCACTCTCTGCTGAACGGGTAGCACAAGTCCTGCTGCTGGCTGCTCCTGGCTGTTGGGAACAGCTTTCCTGTTATCTGGGAACAATGGCCACACAGCCATGGTCCTGCTTTATACGTGAGCTAAAAGCCACACTGGTGGATCTAAACTCCTCAGACCACTCCTCCCTCCCCTTGCTCCACAGACACCACCCCACAGCATCATCCCAGTGTCTGCCATCACAGTACATTCTCATTTCTTCTGTGTCAACAGCCTCGTTTTCCAGAGCCAGATTCACACCAACTATCTCTGAGCTACATTTCTGGCTCTCCTTCTGCCAATTCTTTTATGTGTGTATAGAGTGGGATCAAGCTTTTCCTTTAAAAGTCTGTGGGAGACTTCAAAATCCAGGATGTAGCTCATACAGTCCCACTGAGGACACATTGCCTCAAGAACCCACCTGAGTGTCTCCTGTGTGGTACAGGGGGAGGTGACATCAAACTGCATTTGAAGACCTGCCAGTGCTCCGTGCCCCAGGGCAGAGCTTTCCTCCCACCCCTCTGGCCTCCCACGCACTCCACAAAAGAAAACAGGGATTTTAAACTCACTCTGCAGCAGAGACAAAGCAGTTGAGGTGCCCATCGTTCTCGTCCAGAACCTCCCTGGTGCGAGCCTCCCCTGTGGACTGCAGGCCAATGACAATGCACTGTGGGGACACCAGGGATGGGGGACATGAGGGATGGCACAGTGAGGTGCCAGGGCAGCTGCACTGCCACAGGCTCGAGGCATTTTCTAGGCCCAGGTACCTCCCCCTGCCCCCTGTTCCAGGCAAATCCGTGCTGGACCCATAGCAGGGCTCCTGAGAAAGAACCATCTCTCAAATCTTTCAGCATCAACACCCCCTTGTGCTGACTCCACAGAGGGGGACTCTGAGCACAGAACCTCACTGACTGTGCTAGGAAGTTTCTGCCTAAGATCTCCAAGGTGCACCCAGACAGAAGAAAGGATAGAGCTGTACTTGAGGTGAAGAGTTTGGTACCTCTTCTAGAAGTGTAGAATTACAGATTGGTTTGGGTTGGAAGGACCTTAAAGTTCATCTCATTCCAAACCAGGGACAACTTCATTAAACCAGGCTGCTCCAAGACCCATCCAACCTGGCCTTGAACAATTCCAGCTTGAACATGACCCAGAATCCCTTCCCAGCCCAGCCTGCCCACACAAACAGCAGGAAACACCTCAGGAGACCAGACCACCTTAACTCCCCAGCATCATTCACTGGGAATATTCTCAGAAACCCAGACACTGCCCTTCACTCTGGAGAGAAATCCAGCCTTAAAGAGGTTTGGACTGGCTGCCAAGCCAAGCAATAATTAACTCCCTTTGGTTGCAGACTACACAAAAGCCCAGGTGAGGTTGGTGGGTGCTGCTCCCAATACCTTGTCCCTGGCCAGTTCCTCCTGGGCCAGCTCCACGAGCCGCCGCACCTTGGCAGCAATGCAGAGGTACTTAAAGAAGCGCTGGTGAGCCGACCAGAACTGACCCCACAGCGACTTCCGAGACTCCAGCCCGATGCAGTCAGCTGCCTGCTGGAACACCATCAAGGCCTCTGCCCACTGCAGGTAACACCAAGGAGAATGAGTTAATAGAATTCCCATTGTCATTCCTGCCATGCAGGAGGTGATCAGACCAGTCTGAGGGTTGATAATCTAATTTAGAATCAGTGTGCATTGGGCTGAATGAACATTGATCATCCTCTCCACCAGCACGATGCAGTTTTGGTTTGCAAATGTGGAACTTCCAAATAGAAGCAAAAAAGTCTAAGTTCTTTTATTATACATCAGCTGAGCATTGTGTGCTTCTTTTCCTTCCTATACTTGAGGCCATGGCCACATTTAGGGGCCTCACACCCTCCCACAGACCAGTGGCTGTGCCTATGGTCAGATCTCAGCCTCCCACTACAAGGGGCCCAGCTCACCAGCTTGGCTGCCTTGTCGTAGACAGCCTTGTACTGCTCATCCAGAGGGATCTCCTCAATCCTGAAGGTCACCCCAGTGAAGCTGAGCTGCCGAGCAATGTACATCCCACTGACCTTCATGTCCATGGCCACGATCTCCATGGCGCCAACTCCCCTGGGAGAGGACAAAAGCTGTGGGACCAACCTCAGAGCTCCAGCTATGAACCCCAGCTCTATACCCCAGCTGTGAAATCCCAGCTGTGGAACTCCAGTTGGGAACCCCAGCTGTGGAACCCCAGCTTTGAATCCCAGCTCTGAAACATCAGTTGTGAACCTCAGCTCTGAGCCCCAGTTGGGAAATCCCAGCTGTGGAACCCCAGCTCTGAACCCCAGCTGTCGGTGTAGCTTTGGAACCCCAGTTTTGAATCCAAGCTCTGAACCCCAGTTGGGAACCTCAGCTCTGAACCCCAGTTTTGAACCCCAGTTCTGAGCCCCAGCTGTGGAACCCCAGTTGTGAACCTCAGCTCTGAGCCCCAGCTCTGGGACTCCCCCTCTGCTCTGGAGCAGCACAAGGCAGGTGCCTCTCCAGAACCAGCCCCACCCCAGCTCCTGCTGCCCACACCATCCTGGAGCACTGCACCACTTCCCACACAAGGCCCCCACCTGCACAGGGCTGGCCAGGACTCACCTCTTCTCAATGGCGTGCAGGAACTCATCGAAGGCTCGGAATGGGGTTCCCTCCCCCCAGATCCCCAGGCGGCTCATGTAAATCATGTTTTTTGGCTCCGAGGCACCTGTTGGGACAGAAATCACTGTCAGCAAACCCACAGCACTTGGGAATAGTTGTGACTCAAGTGAAGAGGTTGTCGTTTGCCATTGTGCCTTTGGAGACCTTTCCAAATATTGCCCTCCCTACATTCAGTGGGTAAACATCACCAAGCAGCTGGAACAGCTGGCCAGGAACAAATTAAACTGGAGAGAAATTAATCTGATCTGCCAAAAAGTCACAAGTAACATCAGTGATGGGGCTTGGGGCAGATCTCAGCAAGCTGAGCTCCTCTCTAGCCCTGCAGCACCACTGGCCTCTCCTTACAGGATCTCACACACACTCATACCCCAGGGTGTCCCTCTGGGTCAGAGGGGACCTGTGCCACTCTCACACCCACACCGTGGGCAGAGCAGCTCACCTGTGGCACTGGCATAGACAACCCTTGCTCGAGGCAGCTTGTTCTGCAGGTCCAGCACTGCTTTGCCCATTTTGGTAGAGCTGGCATTTTTGGCTTTGTGGCATTCATCAAATACAATCTGGAGGGGAGTGTCAGTTAAAGAAAAAGGATCTATTTTTATCCCAAGGATGGGAGCAGACAGAAAACAGAGCCCAGTCTCCTCCAAGCAACTGAACAACGTGTCCCAGTATCAACAGGACTGACTCATGGTCACACATGGAATCTGCTGGGTTTGCCCAGCCCTGTGCTCTTCAGACCCAAAGTTACCCACTCCTCCCTCTCCCTTCACCTTCAAGGTGTGTCCTGTAATACTGAGGGAGAGGAATGCTGAAAAGGTTAATCCCAGCTGCTTCTTCCCCTCCTCCTCTTAACTGCATCCTGGGAGGAGGAGGAGATCTCAGTGTGGGGGATTCCTGTCTCCTGCAGGCACTGGGCTGCTCCCTGTGACTTCACATGGCCTCAAGCTCTTTGTTCCCTGCTGAAGCACAGTCACAAGCAGCAGTCCCTCTCCCTCTCCAGTTTTTGTCTCTTGGTTTTTTTAAGGATACAACTCCCTCAAAGTTTTCCCTGCACCACTCCAAAATCTGTTTTAAGCGCGTCCTGTGCTGTCCCCCTGCCTGGCTTTCACCGATCAGCGCCGAGTAGGTGGCAAAGAGGACTCCTTCTGAGGTAGCTGTGTCACCGTATTTAATCTGCAAGAAGAAGAGCAGGAGCACACACACACTGTGATTGCTCTCCCCGGCATGTCACACCCATCCCTGCCCACATTCCGTGTGCCTCAGCGGTGCAGGACACACATTCCCGCTCTGAGAACAAATCCCAGCCCGAGCTCAGAACAGGCAAAAAGCTATTGGTAGCTGACGTCTTCAGCATTTGTGTTTGACACTGAAATATGGTGATGACAGGGACTGTAAGTGCCTGGAGAAGTGCCCCAGCCAATGTGTCAGCACATCTGGAAGCCTGCAGTGAACTGTGAGGACATCGATTTTCTGGCAAAAAAAGTGCTTCCTTTTTTTTAAGCAACAGTTTAGAGTCTTTAATTGCTTTGACCCTTCCTGTCTGTTTCAATTCCTTCTAGAAAATAATTTTCTTTTTGACCAGGTGAGATTGTTGCCTGTCTCACTGCCATGGATCCCACATGTAGTGAAATACAAGGTAGGGGGAAAACCCTGGTCCCAAGCTGAAGAAAGTTCCATTTGAAGCCTTTTGGGGCTGAAAACAAAATTCCTTTCAATCTCTTAGTGGAACACATTCAGAGGTGTCAAACACCTGTGGTTTCTATGGACTCTGTAAGAGCTGGTTGTTCAATACCATCAAAATCAGAGGAGAGGATTTAAGTGAACTGGGAGACACCAGACAGAGACTCAACCACAGGCCACAACAGACACCAGTCTGGGCATCTCTGAGAAGTGATTCCATGAGCCAGCACTGGGAAAGGCTGGCCCAGGACAGCAGAGCACATATCACAGAGCTGTTCTCTCCACAGGATTCCTTAATAATGGTGAAGAAGGTTCCAGCTCTGCTGTACTTGCTTTTGCCTGCAGACACTTCCCACTCCCTGCAGGGAACAGCTCTGTGCTCCCTGTGCAGCTCCACAATAAAAATAGCTGGAGCCCCGAGTGGGAAGAGCTGGCTGGGAGGAGGGAGAGACTCTGCTGCTGCCTGAGCCTTGTCCTGCTCCACGTGCTCAGCCAGAGCCCGCAGCTGCTCCCAGGGGCTGATTCCCAGAGCAGCAGTGCAGCTCCTCTCCTACCTTGTTCAGAGCATGCACAGGAATGTGGGAGGCCTCGATGTCCTTCAGGTCTCTCTCAGCATCGTACTTGAGATCGTTGGAGACGCTGAACCTGTGAGGGAGATGTGGAGGGGTTATTTCCTCCTGGGGCTGGTTATCTCCCCATAGCAGCAGGGCTGGCTATGTCCTCGGGGAGTCAGGGCACACGGTGATTAACAGCTCCGGTGATTAACAGCTCTGACTAAAGCAGGAGGAGCTGTGCAAAGTTCTCACATCTCTCACTGCCCACACACCCCAATGTGAGATCTGACAGCCCGTCTGCCCCTCAGTACAGGCTGTGATCTGCAGCAATGCCCCATATTCCTGGCTCTGCACCTGGGAAGCTCAGGAACAACTCCAGGGACTCCTCCACGACTGCAGGGAGAGCAGGGCTAGGCTTGACATCTCACCCCAAGGAGCACAAAACCTGTATTTCACAGTGATTCATTCTCCATCCCTGCTGCAGGGGGAATATTCCCATTTCACAGGCAGTAGTCAGGCACTAAGAGGTGGAAACGACTTACCCAAGGCCACAGCATGACTCAACTCTAAAGCCAACATCAGCACTAAAGAATTCCTTACTTCCAGATCCAAACTAACTCTAAGGTCTTACGGGAAAAGAGGAAAAAAAAAAAAACCAACAACTTACCACAGAGCTTTTTTCCTCCCTTTAAGATAATTTTCAAAGATGATGCCTGCAACGGTCCTGCCCTTCCCGACTCCAGCACCATCCCCAATCAGGAACCCAGCTCGCTGCCCACTGGGCAATAAAACTTCATGTTGCTGCAAAATCAAGAACAGAACTGAAAATTAAACAAGATTTGCCATTGCTAAGAGCTTTGATGTAAGCACCACTTAACCCTTTCACACATCCCATGGATGCATGTGCACAGCTCAGCAAAAACACAGCACGAAAGGTCAGGGGTCATGATCAAGCTCACAAGTGGCAGTTCATGGAAAAGGGTCCCCAGATGTAAAACCCTCTGCAAGAAAAGTCCAGGGTTCTTGCCTCTTTGGGAAACAGACTGCACAGAAGCCCCTGGCTTCAAATAATCCTTCAAAAGGCATTTAAAATGCCAAAGGAGTTCCACCACCCAAATTACAGTCATTTTAAAACACATGTGAACACCTGTCCCTGCAAGAGGCATTTTCCTTCAGGTGTGGGACACCTGAGGTGCAGGAGGTACCTGGCAGGCGTAGATGATGGCTTCCAGCTGTAGTGCAGACAGGGAGCCTTTGTCAGCCACGGAGTGGGGAAGGGAAAGCTCATAGGTGATGTCAGGTGGGGGGACGCTGGACAGGGTGCTTGTCTCAACCACCAGGTCAGGATGGTGCTTCCCAATCTTGGCTAAATGACAACAGATCACAGGTCACTCAAGGTCTTTACTCCCAGGGGCACCTCAGAGCTCACTCAGCTGGAGCTCAGGGCACTGTAGAGTTCTAGAAAACCACAAGCCTGGGAGGTGCCACAGCAAACACACAATTAAATTAGGTTGGTCCGCAATGGAGTGAACTGCAATTCCCAAGGCAACACTCACACTTTGAAGGGATGTATTCTGCATAGGTCTCTGTCTGCCCCAACTCTTCCGTTTCTTCCTCCTCACCTTCATCTTCCTCCTCTGCAGGAGCCTGAGACTGAAGAAAACAGCATTGACCCAACATTAATGTTCCTGCTGAGCTACAGACGTGTGGTGCTGTGCCTGGCTTCAAACTGCCACTGAAACCATCCCCCAGAGCCACAACCCCCCTAAACACAATCCATCTCTTTAAGGAAAGCCACCAGTGGGAGCCCACCCCAGGGGCTGTAAGGGCTGCCCAATGCCTGGTTCTCACCAAACTGGGGAAAGATGTTTGTATCACTTTTGGCATGGGCTGTGGGGTCATGTGAACCCTGCCCAACCTGCCCTGAGCACCTGCCCCAGCTTTACACCCAGCACTGTGCCCACAGCAGAGAGCAAAGTCCTGAGAGCCCAGAGTGTCCATTAACACAGCCAGGTTCCCCTCTGGGAAACACACTTCTGGGAAAGGGCAGGGACTTGTGCCTGTCTGAGTTTCTTGTCTCACTCCCTCTGAAGGGAAAAAGGTCAGAACTGCTCTCCCCAACACTGGGATGTCACCAGGAGAATCCCACTGAGGCCAGCATGGCTCTCACCTGGTAGCTGATGAGGAGAGGGGTGTTGGGGACAGCAGGAACGTGGTCACTGGAGCTGTTCAGGCCAGGAAATGGTGTGCTGGATGAGAACAGCTGCAACACAGAGGGTGCAGGTGAGGAAAGGCAAACATGGAGATCCACCAACAAAGATCTTTGGACACTGCGATCCCTGGACCATGCAGTTTGCCAGGAGAGAGCTCCTAAGACACTCCACAAGGAGAGAGAGCTCCCAAGATACTCCAGGCTGAGGAGATCCTTCGTCTGCTCCCACACAAATTCACCCTGGAATTTCCCGATAGAGAGCAAGATCAGGCCAGCAGCTCGTGGCATCCAAAGCAATCAGCAGCTTCAGGAACAGCACTACTCTAAGTTTACAGCCTGTGCAGAGCGCCAGGCTCAATGACAGACCCATGCTCCACCAGCAGCAGAGAAAGATGGGAAGTTCTTAGGCATAAACACTCCTATTTTTAAATAAAATTTAAGAAAAATAAAAAGAAGAAGAAAGAAAAAATGCATTCTCCATTCCTGGAAGCCTGAGTCAGAATTACCAGAAGGAAGCTGGACAGAAGAACTGTTTTCAGTGCCAGCAAATCTGGAGAGCAGGTGAAACATCCCCACCTACAAATCTAAGCTCAGTTTGGTCTTAGACAGGAGAAAGGCCAGGAGCTGCTGGAAGGGGAGGATGTGCTCTCACAGCTCCAGCAGCAGGAAAAGAATGCAAGGCTGAGTTTGCATCACAAAAATCCCCAAAGTACAAACCTCTGCTATCCTGACCCAGCTTTGGCACTCAGCATTCCACCATGGGAATTGCAGAGGAAACAACAGGAACCTTGGCTGTTCAGAGCATTTGAAAACCACCCACACAGGTGAGAATGTACTGTGAGGGCCAAAGCAGGTGGGAGCAGGAGCTGCAGTGGGAGATGGATCACCCACTTGTACAGTTCCTGCCTTTCCCTACCCTCCCTCACCTTCTGGTTTGATTTTCTCCTTCCTCTGTGCTAAGGACATCCAAAGAAGAGGAACACAGATCCATGAAAGCACAGGGCTGGAAGCAGGAGAGAGACTGACAATTGCACAATCACAGCCTCGCTCTTACTCCACTTTTTTCCTCTCTGCATTATTCTCCATTTTGTCCCACCTTGCTGTGACTTCCCTGAGAAGGGAATCAGTCCCACGTGGCTGCCAAGCCAAACCTCCCTCTGTGTAAATCCCTTCCTGGGTTCTGAGCTGGGAGAAGGCTGCTTCACATACTGTGAATGAGCAACAAAAATCTGCATCAGCAACTCACAAATTCCAGTCACAGGCTTCCAAGGCTGGGCTGTTCTTCCCAGCCTTAAAAACACTGGGAATGTGTGAGATGGATGACAGAAAACACAATGTATGACAGGGACTATTTTTAAAAGGTTATTTCACAACTCCATTACAATCAAAGCTGTTTTGTCTGCTGCTCCTGCAAATATTTCACAGGGTGGCAGCTCTTCCCTCTCTGCCCATTCCTGAGTGATAAACAGAGCCAGCAGATTTGATACAGCTCCTTTCCTTGGGATAACAGCTCTCTCCACAGGCACATGGAGGCAGTTCTGTGTCCAGCCCTTTCCACTCTGATCCCAAACCGCCTCCAGCTTCAGCACTGGGATGTTTATTTTTAAAGAGCACAAAGCACAAGGCTGTTCCTGTACCTGGCATCTACAGGTGGGTTTCCCTCACGATGCATCCAGCTTGGCTCCTGGGATGTCCCATGCATCAGAACTGTGAGAGACTGATGTTCCTGCTCTGTCTGCGTTCTGGGTCTCTGAGACAAAAGTTCTGGAAAAACTACACTCCTGATAACCCAGCAGCAGACTGTGGGTCAGAGCTGGCTGCACAGCCACAGCTGAGGGAGGTCCTGGATCACAGGAATCCGGATGTAACATGACTGATGTTCTACCACTGTAGCTTAGTGACTGCTCTGGCCGCTCAAAAGCCTAAATTCCTGCAATTCTGTGGAAAACTACGATGGTGTGGTGATGTGGGGAGGACTAAGATAATCTAAACTGCTGATATTTCACACCAATGTGCAGAGGCCAATGTGGTGAGTCAATCTGACAGTTCTTTCACCTAGTGCCCCAGTACATGGTTCCATCTCCATGCAAAAATGAAACCAAAATGTCCTGTCCAGGATGCACCTCACTGACACCACCTCAGCAAATGTCACTCTGTTAAAAAACAGCCCAAAAAAGCAGAAACAAACACACATAAGACAACATTTAAAATTAGCTGGAGATTCCTTTCCAAAGGAAGTCGTTTATAAATGGAATTCTAAGCAGTTAATTGGCCTTATCTGAGCCCAAGAGCTCAGCAGGACACAAGGGGCGAGGGCAGGATGTGAGGAACAGCATGGGACACAAGGGACAAGGAACAGCACAGGGACAAGGAACAGCACAGAGACAAGGACTCTGCTGGAGATCCTGCTGTGCTCACACGAGTCAGTCTCACACAAAATGTTTATTTCTCCCTGGTTTCCTTCATGCTGGATTTAGAACAGCATTTCCCAGTAAGTTTTTGTTGTGCACTCCACAGACACAGAACTCCAGGATTTTCTAGGCATTGAATGTCTCAAACAGAGTTCACACGTTTGGAAAGAGGCCACCACAAAACCATTTCTGCAGGGATTTGGGCTTCTACATAAAAACCCAACAATAATATGAGAACAAGAGCAATGTGGCACGTGGCTCCTCTGTCCTGAGGGATGCATCTGCTCTCCAGCATTTTTAACCATCCAGTTTGCAAGCCTAGGATGTCTGCAGCCATTTCTTGCGTTCCAATAGCTCAGCTCTCTTCCTGCTGCTTCAAACTGCAAGTCCCAACTAGTCTGAGGCTTGCAGACTGATCAGAGAAGCACAGCCAGAGACACTGAGCACAGCAGAACCTCAAAATGTAGCAGTGACTACCCCAGTTGCCTCCTGGGGTAGCCACTTGGGATGTTTTTCCCTCATTCTTCCTAAGAGAGTGACCTCCAATGGAAATGTGAGGCACAAATGGACAGGCACTGCAAGAGCTGAGACCCAGATCCAGTGGATGTGGATGATGTGGCTCCAACAACGTCCAGAGCCAGTTGGTTTCTGTGGTGCCCATGTCAGTCCCCCAGCTGAGGCAGAGCAGAGAGCAGAAGGCTGGTGAAAATGCCCAAAAATGCCCACAATAGGGTGATGCTGAAGGACTGCAGAGAGCTGCCACACCCCAGAAAATTCTGGGATGGAAAAGCTTGCAGGGACTTGGACTCACAAAGTAAACACAAATGGCGAGTCTGAAGTTGAGACAGTTATTTAGTCATTGTTACTGAACTATTTGCCCTGCTGAACAAACAAAAGGTGCTGCTGCAGGGGGGAAGTTAATGATCCATGTCAGGATGGTTTTCCATCCCTTCAGCACTCCTAAGCAGCCTGGATCTGCTGAATGTTTTAGGGATAGATCCTCCTCAGGATGCACCTACCTGCCAGGAAAAAGAGCTACTGCCTGCTCTGCACTCTGGAAGAGTGCATGAATCCCTCTGAGAGGGGATTCCCTCCTGCTTCCAGGAGACTGAACACCACTTCACCCCTTCCCTCCTCCAGTGAAGTGAGTAACAGCAGAATAACATCCACACCTCAAACTTCACCCAAAAGAACTGGGTTGGTTTCTTAATTCCCCAGTAAAACCACCATGGGATGAAGCCTGAGGTACCTCCTGTCTGCTGGGAGGATGGGAAAGGAGCAGCCCTACCTCTATCTGGTTCTGCTGTGGCGTGTTCACATCCCATAGCGTTGGCACATGGTTCAGGCTGTCGGCAGGCAGGAAGTCCTTGGGATCCGCGATGTCCGAGAGGGAATCCGTGGGGGATGAGAAGAGGGAGTTGTTGTTGGAGAGCTCATCGAGGTATGAAGAATCCTGGAAGAGAGGCACAGCCATGGTTGGAGGAGGCAGGATGAGACCAGAGAGCTCCTTCCTCACTCAGCCAGCAAATTCTCATTTCTTGCTGCTCAATGAGCGGCTCCGCTACTTTGTGCTCCACAGATCCCAGAAATTAACCTGGCACTGAGGACATGCTCTGTTGTGCTGTTTGAAAATCTGTTTCTTGAAAAAGCAGGAAAAGCCCTGGCCAGGAGTGTGAGTACACAGTCAAGGCTGACTCGGGCTGTGCACATCCTTGCACCATGGACTGGGAGAGAGAGGAGCATTCAACGAGGCATCACTCAATTCCACTTTGTGCTTGATTAAAAAAGGCTGCTGAGGGGTGTAAAGGCTTCAGCTTGACCCCAAAGATCTCAAGGATTTCATTCATGTGCAGGGGCCCCCAGAGACCCAGCTACACTCAATCACAGCATGGCTATTTCACTGCAATTTCCAACGTGGCACTACCTGGAGCCTGTGGGAAACATCCCTCTCCTCCTGGCAAGTTCTGCACACACGAGGCTGCCAGGAGCAGGGGAAGGAGTGCTGGTGTCACCTGGATTTGAATCTAGGTAAATCCAGGCAAATCTACCAATCCTCTTCCCAAGGGCCAGCCCCAGCCTGGACAAGGAACATGCTTCAGCAACAGGGACCAGGCTCTGCCCTTGCCCTTTTTCTGGGCTGGATGGTTTGCAATTGTATTATTTGGTGCCAGCCCAATGATGCTGTTGGTTTGAGTCACACAGACTTTGGGTCAAAAAGAGCCATCAATCCCCTCCCTAACATCAAGCCCTGGTCTGGTTTCCCTATTTCAGGTGGCAAGAACCAAGAGCTGATAAGAACTTCTTGCTCTGCATTCTTCACTGTGGTACAGACCCTGCATTTCGCCAGCTCCATCCCACCACCTCAGCGCTCCTCCAACACCAAATAATGTTTTCAAATTTTGTCAAAGCAGAAAATCTTTGCTGCTAATTAAGAGCAACATGCTCCTAGCACCAAACTCCAGCAGCTCTCAGGTCTGGCCAGAGATGAGCCTCTGTCCCTGAGGGAAGGGCAAACGGACCAACAGGTCCAAGACAGCTTGGTGGCCCCACAGATGCTGCCAACGCAGGTGGGTCTGTGGTTCCTCACAGCTCATTTAACACAGCCCAGCCAGAGCACCAGGGTAACCCACCAGGCTGCTGCCAGCAGAGCCAGGGGCTGGTACAGGAGGAATCACTGCTCACTTCCAGTAAACGGCCAATTTCCCACCACAGGCAGAAAGGCAGCCAAAGACTCTTAAAAGTCACTTAGCACTGCCTGACATAAACCCACGAGCAGCTGAGCCTGGCCTTGCTGTTCCCAAGGGCTTCAGGCCAAGAGCTGGGTCAGACCCCCCTGACTGCTATCAAAAGTGATGGGCTTGTGGTGTTTAAACCTCTGAGACCTGTTCCCTTCCCCTTCCTCCCAGGGATGTCTCTTTTGGCCAGTGTGTGCCCTGAGGCCACGAGTGCAGGTGCTGGAAGCACTCCAGCAATGCCAGGTGTGATGTGGGGAGTTTGGATTCCTCAATTACCAACTGGTGAACCTAAAAGCTCAGGGAGCGAGGGCAGCACTTCCTGGGCAGCTCCTGCTCCTGATATTTCTGTGGCTATTTTAGGATTACCCAGAAATCAAAGCATTCAGAGACTGAACAGGCACTCAGATTTAACACCTTGGAATTAAGGGATCTCTGGACTCCCCTTCACACTCGAGAAAGCAGAAGAACACTTGGCCGGGTCTGGCCATGGCCAGAGTGAGTGGCCTGTGCAGGAGCCAGATGGTCCCAGATCCCACCCAGTCCCACTGCTGAGACACATCCAAGCAGGATTTGTTCATCTGCAAAGGGCACTGACAGAGGCCGGGGAAGGAGGAAACATCTGCACACCCATGCCACGGCAGGGGAGGCTGTGGGGCAGCACATTGGCCATCGAGGTCCCAACAATAGGCAAGGGCTGGGCTGGAATAGCAACAGGATATGGAAAAGCCTCATGACCCAACCCAAGACATTCCAGCAAATGTCACCCAGCCCCTTGCAACCCCAGGCAAGACTCCAGCCCTACCACTGGGCTGAAATGGGGAGAGGAAACCAGCCCCGAGGCAGAGGGAGGACAATACTCCTCCTGGAAGTGATGCAGTGATCCCATTCTCTGCCAGAATTACGTGGCATTAGTCACAAACTTCCAGAATCTCTCATTTGTCTTAACTAATTGCATTATCTAAAGTGTGCTAAAGTTAATCACCTGCCATCTTCCTTGCCCCAAGAACTTCCACCACCACAACTTCATTAATCAAACCCAGGGTAATTGTTTAACACAAGGGCACACAAGGATAACCACAACCAGTACAAACCATGCCTAGACTAACCACACCACTGGTTTATCTGCTGCAAATGGAAGCAGCTACCTTGGTGACCTCAGGGAAAAGGAAGGATCATGGTCAGAGTCAGCTCAGGCACTGGGGTTTGAAACATGTAATTTTGTCCCTGTTTCAGATGGATTAATCAGAATTTTAGGTTTTTCTCATTAGAAACATGAGGTTCTACAGTAACAGCACTTCTGTTTCAGTGGAAGTTGAATTTCTGTAGATGGAAGTTGTCCTGACAGGCAGGATCTTTATTTCAGATACTTTTCTGCAACTGTTTTTTACATAGATCTTATTCCTGGAACTCAGCATCTCTGTGGTGTCCTCTGGACTGGCCCCAGCAGGTCCAGGCCTCTCCTGGGCCAAGGACCCAGAGTTTGAGGCAGAGCTGCAGGTGGAACTCAGAGCAGAGACCTGATGCTACTGTGGCACACGGTACTCCTGTCATTATCCCAAAACTGAGATTATCAGACAATTATCTTCCTAGAAAAGATCAGAAAAAAATCAGGGTACCCCAGCTCAGACACTTGATCTTTCTCCAAGCCCCTGGGAATAGCTCAGCTCCCTCAATCAAAACAAAGTGTTAAAAATAATGAAAGAACAGGTGAAGTCTAAATACAGACAGAACAAGCATCCTAAAAATATTTTTTTTTCCATCAAGCCATCAATAGAAGTGGTTTGTTTTCTCACAATCCAGACACTGAGGAAACAGTGTCTGCAGAGCAGCTCTGGATGACTGCTCTGCAGAGCACCCAAGTGAAGAGGGGGTTTTATTAAAAACCCAAAACCGTATCTATATACCCAAATACACACCCACAACCACAGCCACACTGCCAGCCAAGAGAGATTTAGCACCTCAAAAGTCACAGATTAAGCAAATTATTATTCAGGAGTGACCAAATAAGCAGCTGCAGATGATCCCTATAAAATCTTTTAGCGGCCAAACCCCAAAGTCTGTCTAAATTTGGGGCAATAAACTAGCAGTGTGGAGAGTTTAGCTCTGCCTGGATGCTCCCCTCGCTTCCCGCACCCTGCATCAACTTTGGAAATAAAAGCCCTCAAAGGCATCACACCTACACAAACACACAGATCAATCCTCAGACAGCTCCTTCCCTCCAAATTCTACACTCAGCACCCGAGTTCTGACTAACAGTGTCCACAAATGCAGGTTCCAGCAAAACACAAATCACATCTTTGGGACAAAAAAAAAAAATGTATATATTCCCAGTACCCGAAGTGGAGAGAGGTGTCACTCCCAAAACTCCACAGCCACTACACAACTCCCGGGGAGCAACTGCCCTGGCGACCAAAAACGCATGAGGAATTCCACGGAGGAGCAGGAAAAAACAAGGAAAAATGAGGCTTTACCTTGTAGAGAAACGGGAACTTCAGCCAGAACTGCATTTGGGACATTTTAGAGCAGCATTCGGGGGGCTGTCGGCGCGGGAGGCAGCAGCAGGGGGAGGGTGCTCAGTGCAAAGCGGAGAAAGGTCCATTCACAGCCAGGGCTCATCGAGGGGCTTTAAAAGCCAACATTCAGCAGGCAGAGCAGGGAAAATGGAGACTCAGGGCCCGGCAGAGCCGTCCTGTGCCCGGAGATTTGCATAGAGTGTTTAGTCACGACGAGAGGGCTCTTACTTCCTCTAAGTCCAGGGCTGACTTTCAGGAAATGATGCCTGCTTGGTAAGTCAGTGAAATTACTGGCAGTGCGAGGAGAATTACTGTACGTGGTGTAATCCAACCACAGAGCACAGTAAACAGCGCCGGGCTCTGCAGAGCCAGAGGGCTCCGGGCTCCCTCTGCTTTCCTCTCCAAAGCCAGACTTTGTCCCCCTGGCTGTTCTGGATTGGGGGTCCTGCCCTCCTGTCTCCCCACACACACACGATTTTAGGGCTCAGGTGAAGTGGTGGAAGTGACAAAGCTCATGACGAGTGTTCTCACGTTGGTGTCCCCCCAAGAGCCACGTGCTCTCTTTGTCTTTGGTGTCTGCCCCACCCCAAATTGTGCCTTTTAGAAATCCAAAGCAGTGGCCCATTCTCTTCCCTTTCCTCCCCGGATCGCTGTTATTTCCCAGGGACTGTTGCCTCTTCTTTTCAAGGCTGTCCCATTTAAATTAAACAGTTTTGGTAACAGAAATAAGCAAAGTTTCTGGCGAGGAAGAGAAAAATGCACAAAAAGGGACAACTAAAAGGGATATAAACTTAATGAAGGTCTCCTCCAACGGCTCTGCAGATTAAAGGAATGCTCCAAACAATCCCCCACCCTCCGGAAAATCCCTGGGAACTGTCATGTTTGCTTTGGGTGCAAGAGGCTCCTGTTTGCTCTTCCGTGGCAGGGCTGGTGGCAGCCCCAGAGCTGGGCTCTGTCCGCAGGGTCAGTTCCAGTTTGCCCAGCAGTGCACGTGCTGGGAATGGGGAGGGACAGGAGCCCTGAGTGCTCCCAATCTCTCCATCCCTGCTGCTCCCAGTCTCCCCATCCCTGCTCCCAGTCCTGCCAGGCACCCACGGCATGGCTTTGAGGGAGCACAGCTCGACCCTGATCTGTGTTTGAGCCAGGATTTGGTGCCTGCTGCTGTGGATGTCACTGCTGAGGCAGCTCCTCTCAGGGCCTTGTGATGGGAACAGCTGGGAAATCCCATCTTTATCAGGCATTTTCCTCAAAAAAACAGAGCCTTGGAGTGAAGAAGGCACAAAGTCCCAGCAGGCCCATGAGAGAGGCAAGCAGACAAAACCCTCCAGGGAGAGTTGAGCAAAGGAATTCTGCTTTATGCCATCAGATGAGGAAGGAGGATGGGCCTCTCCATGGAAAACTCGCCAGGTACTGAGGCTGGAAAACCACCCACAGGGCAAAAATCTGCAGCAGGGTTCGTTTCCAAGGGCAGAACCCTCTGCAGCACCGTGGCTCCACTGAGACATCAACCCACACCTAGTCCAGGAGGTTTTTTCAATAAGCAAATGGGAAAGAAGAACACCTTTTCCCTGGCACAGCTGCAGCTATGGCAGGGTCTGCAGTCACGGATGGGGCTCCCAGGAGGAGCTGGAGCATCTGCTGGGCTCTCCTTGTTCCCAGGACCCATCTCACCTCCCAGTGGAGGCTGCAAGCAGCATTCCCTGAGAGCCAGAGCTTCCCTGACAGCCAGAAGAATGTCCTGCAGGGACTACAGTGACAACTGAGTTTGGTTTCTGTGGGCAGCAGGCTCGGGGTGGAGAAAGGCTGAGGGTTCTCAAGGCTGCTTTTCTCTGAATTGTCTGTATTTAAGGGCAGGCTCTGCTGGCCCATGGGGCAGGTGCTTTAATGACACATTTGGAGTGAAGAGGCCGATTTAATTTCTGAAATGTCTTAATTAGCAACTTGCTGTGTGACCTTGATTGAACCACTATGTCCTGCCTGAGCCAATCAAGGTCTTGCAATTTGTGCAACCTTTGGAAGAGCAGGTGGATTATTTCCTCTTCCTTTCTGTCAGTGGGGCAAAATGCAGATGTGAGAGACCTGTGCTGCCAAAGGAAGTGGGAACACAGCGCAGACACCCAGGGCTGCTGAATTGATTTTCCAAGACCACAGCAGTGTAATCACCACGGGGACGATAAACCACTTTGGAACCACCACCTGGAATGTTCCCAGCCTCTCTAAGGGGAGAGGCAGTCCTCCTCCCTAAAATTCACCCGAGAACACGTGTGCTGACAGACAGGGACAAGGAAAGCAGGATTATTCCAGCACTCACATCTGACTTATCCCCTTCCAGCCAAGCCCAGGGAGTCGCTGTGCTGGGGAACCTTCTGCACCCCCTGACTCAGACTAACTCTGCTTTGAATTAAAGCATCTATTTTCAACCATATCCCCATGGTCTGCTATTGGATTCTATTACCAGCACTTTTAAGAGCACTGAGAGTTTCAGACTGGCTTTTCCCGCTTTTGTTGGCTTTGGGAAGAGAGGAGACAGGGAATGGTGCCTGCCAAAAACCTCAAAAGGCAGATCTCCATCCCTCCTGCCTGGAGTGGACATAGCTACTTGGAGGCAGCAACACAGATGAAAATATCAAGACTGGAATGGGGGGGGGAGGGGATGTCTGAGCCCTCCAGGCTCTTTTACCCCTTTCCTCAGGGCCAGGAAGGGGCTCCTGCAATCCACTGACAACAAATTATACCTCAAAAGCCAAATTATGTGAAATGCAGACCAGGGAACCAGCTCAGGGTGCCTCAATTGGAGTGCCCCAAGCCTTTGGTCAGTGTACACTGAGCTGTTATAACCTCACAACCACAGCTTTCACTTTCCTTACCCCAGGCCTGCAGGAAGTGTCAGGTATCTCACCCAGAGGGGTTATAAAGCATTATTACATCAGCCCAAACCCCAAACCTGCAGTGCAGAAATAAAAGACACAAGCATGCAAAGCCACTTGTTCACCCAAGGCCAAGAGCCAGGTAACTGCCTGCAAATGGATTTTAATGTCTGTGTTCCCTGTAGACATAACTCCAGGACAGCAACAGAAGTTCCAGGACATTTCTTATTCCAGGAAACTCTTTGTTTCAGCCACAACCAAGTGTTCCATATAATTTAATAACTGTTGCATTGATTTCTCCTAAATCATCACAGCTCTGTGCACTGCAGCACTTCTAAAAATTAATACTTCTTTTAAGAGCAGGTTAATTTCTCCTCCTTCTTTAACAAGGAAGATTAACAGGAGATTGCAAGGGGCTGGTGGTGAGGAGAGGGCTGGTTTATGATTAACATGTGTGGTTAGGAGCCCCCATCCAGCTCAGCAGATCAAACAAGGCTGGAACTGCATCTTTACTGAAGGTGATTCTGCCCAGGAGTACCCAATTCCTCCTGGCCCACTGGATAAATCCATCTGGCCTCACCTCCTCCCTCCAGCCCAAGCACAAACCATGTTTTAAGAAGCAGACCAGAGTTCCTCCCAAAGCATTTATATCCAGAGCTGCTTCACTGAGAAGGAGGATCTGCAGACCCACCATGTCCCCAGTTCCATCTTCCCCTGGAGCTGCTCCCCCTTCCAGGCTTATTTCTCAATAAACCTCAGGGCACATGAAGTCAGCAGAGGAGGTTTTTGTGTGTTCAGCAAAGTCTTGTTCTGGAGCCACAAGTCACACAAAATTAGGCAAAGGGAACACAGACTGACTGCCACCAGAGATAACAGAGAGCTCAGATGAATCAGGCAGAGTCTGTGTTTCAACTAATTCTAAACTGACCAGGGCAGTGAAGTAAAGAAAAATCTGTGGTGGCCAAGAGCAGCAGGTATTACATGGCAGGGATGCTCTCCTAGAGGATGCTTTGATTCTATAAGGCTCTGGGGACAGACACAGCTCACAGGGGCAACACAGGCCAGAGTCAAGAAGTCAAACCCTCCTGGATTCAACGTTTTATTATGGCAATTAACAGCTCTCACCATCAGTGTCACAAGACAGCACCACCACGGCCACAGTGCCTTCCTTTGCAGAACTCAGCAGCACCTGGGACTGCAGGAATAACCAGCAGGAAGGGAGGGAAGCCACAGAAACCAAACCTCGCTCCTCTCAGGACTCTGATTTGTAAGGACATGTGGGCAGCCCGTAGACTTTTCCATAAGGAGATGGCACCATGTGGTTGGGATGAGACTTTGGCAGAAGACAACAGTTCCCAAGACCAGAAACACTGTCAGACCCAACGTGGCCTCCCAGAACTATTTTCTGAACCTCCGCTCAAGCCACTTGTTTATATAAAAAATGCCAACAGATCGGCAAGGATGAATCACCCAGGAGCAAGCCAGAACACAAGAATATTGTGGAGGAAACAAGTTCAAGTTCACATCAGGCTGTTCTGGCCATGCAGAGAAGCACCTTCCCTGCTCAGCAAGGTGAAAGGAACTACAGAGAAACTCCCAGAGCCATTAGAAAATGTGGCAATTCCCACTCTCAGCATCCCCAGGTCAGCAAAGCCTTTGCACTCTGCAGGACCAGGACTCCCAAAACAAAACACAGAAGGATGAGGAGGGGAAATGCCAATACCAGAGGAAAAAGCACCAGAACTCCCACTCCCCAAACCCCACGGCACATGAACAATCACTGCCACGAACAGAAAGGGTTTGTTACACAAATGCCTCAATCATTTGCTCTTTAGACTTTTCAAATCCTTCTTCATTATTCCTCAAAATTCTGGATTCTGCTATGGGAGCAAAGCCAAGAGAACAGCCTGAATCCATGTGTGGAGGCAACACAAGTCCTCACACAAGCACCTGATCCATTCCGCCTGCCCAAGGACCAGAGACTGGATCAGGAATCTCTTACCAGCATCTGCAGCAGACTCCTCATGTCTCAGGGCTCCATTGCTCTATCCGGTACGGTTGGACCAGCCCTTGCCACTCCTACCATGGCAGCAGGAAAGTTTGGAAAAGACAGGTACTTTCCTGTACAGCCACCTGGAAAGATGGAACCACTCAGCTGCTCCCACCCCTCCTGGATGGCATGTTTCAGCTTCCCAAGACAAATGTTAATATTTAACAATTTGGAGTCTGGGACAATGAGAAATCAGTAAAGTGGAAAACACTGCTGAAGAAAGGACTGGAAAAGCTCCAGACACTCACAGATGGCTCCAGACTGATGCCACTGTCTCCAGTGCAGGGCCTGCTGCTCTACCAGAGCCAGGCTCCAATTCTGGCTCCTGTGAGCAGATCTGCAGCTTTTCTCTGGATGAGCAATGTCTGATGGCTCAGAGACCCCTGGGGTTCCTCCATGACTTCCATGTCAGTGCTCAGTGCATCCAAATCCAAGTGAGCACCAGGCGAGACCGTGCAGGGTGCTCAGAAGTCCAAAGCTGAGTGTTCAAGAACGCTGACCTGGCTCCATGCTGCAGAATGAGCTATTAGAGGATGACTGGAGCCTGAAATTCCTCTTTCAGAGACAGCCCCAGCGGTGGAATAACCAAGTGCTGTCCCTTGGCGCTCTGGGGAGCTCCAGACACATCCCAGCCCCCAGAGGTACCAACTCCAGCAGGGAACTTCAGCTTGGAAAACAGAGCTCTAATAAAGCCTGACCCACTGTTCCTCAGTTTCAGCACACACAGGGGGACACATCATTGCCCTGTTACCTCTGGAATTTCCAGGGACCAGAGACAGACAAACCATAGAACAGAACAGGAGAGCACCATAAAGCTGCTCTGCTCCTCATGGGAGCACATGGCACTACCTGGTGGTACAACAGCCCAGTGAAGGAACTGGTTTGGCTGTGTTAGGTTCAGAGGACACTTTGCTGTGTCCATACTGGGGGCAGAACACCTGCATGCTGCAATAGGTGCAGTCTCACAACAGAAAGAAAGAGTACAAACAAAAGTCCATTTGCCTAAAATCACCTCACTCCCACCCATGGCTTCCTCTCCCAAAGGGTAAGAGCAGCACAAGAATGATTTATTGATCTGGGAATTATTTGAGGTCATTCACACCTACTTTTTCTCAGAGCCTCCTGCTGTTTTCTCACCCAGCCAACACAAAGCATCTCCTTTCACAAAGAACCCCAAAAAATCTGCTCCTCCAAGCTAGCTGAGATCAATTTCTGTGATGCAGCAGGGAAGGAAGCTGACTGACCACTGAGATACTAGAATATACATAAGTTAAAGAAATAATTAAGCCCTTTTCCCGTTGAACACATCAACCAAACCCCACCAGACCTAGAGGTGAGACCTATGGGCAGGGACCTCTCTCCCCTTCCCATTGCAGCCCGGTAATTGGTCTCACAAGTTGATGAGATCACCTTTCTGCCTCATTCCTCCCACAATTAATTCTGCAAGAGGCAGAGATCAATGCTCCTGTGATTCAATTATTTATCTGGTTTAATCCAGCCAGAAAACCCTGACCAGCAGCTGCCCAGTGGCTGCCCAGGTGGGTCCCAGATGTGAGGCAAGGGGAGCTGGATGGGGGGACCACACCAGTGGCCACCTCAAAAAGCACAAAACCTCAGCACCTGCACATCCAAACCTGCAGAAATCAGAGCCCCAAGGAGGGACAAAACCACTCTTTAGCCACGCCAAGAAACCAAAAACACAACGAGGGGGGTATTAACACATACACAGGCAGACACCAATGTCTGTATTAATTCCTAGAAAGGATATAACCCATCCCTTCTTTATTCCATAGTCAGCTCTGTCATATCAACTATTTGCAGCTTTTACTGACTAATCTTCCCATAAGATGTTGCCAAAAGCCAGTGCAACATTCTAAAACCTCCATGGAAAGAGCTCCATCCCACCCAGAGAGATCCCTGAGGTGAAGGAGCTCAGGGTCCCCAGAGACACTGAGAGACTCGGGGTCACTGTTCCTTCCTCCCACACTTCAGTCTTGCAACAACTGACCTGGCTCCACTCTTGGAATGCTGGGCACTGAGTTGATGTTATCCCTAAATATTCACTATTCAGGAATCCACCACTTGTAACCAGTGAGGAAGAATGTGCAGCACAAGAGCATTTTGGGAGGGAAATAAGTGAAGAGTCTGTTCAATTCATACTCTGGGACCCTCCTGCAGCCAGGACCACCCCCAGCACTGCCAGTGTTTACGCCAAACACTCCTTTAAAAGATAGAAGCAGTTTTACCACAGAGAAGCTCCTACCAAACCATGGACACCTTTCTAATTCCTGGTATCAGAGGACTGATCCCAACTGAACACAATTCCTCTCTGGGGTTGGACAAATTTATCACCCATTTCTTCATATTCCCTCAGTAAGACAACACTGAAAAATAACCCCCAGCACTCCAAAGACCCATTTTTCCCCAAAGACAACAGGAACTCTGCACTTACCTGAGGAAAATCCCCATTTTTTGGTAAGAAGTCAGTGGGGTCCACAGTTGCATAGTTTGTATCCAAGAAATGTGGTCTGCTGATGGAATCCATATAAAAATCCTGAGGGGGGTTAAAATATTGCCTGTAAGGAAATGGGAGAAGCAGTTACTCCCTGTCAGTCCCCAGCACTTCTCCAGTCACTTCAGCCTCTGGCAGCAGTGAAACTGAAAATTCAGGATGTCACATACAGGAGAGGGATATTATTGGATATTATCCAGAAGAGAGATGGCAAAATAATATCTCTACCAGTTCCATCCCACTTCCCAAATGCAGCAGTGTAAGAACGCTGAATTAAGAATATAATTATTGGTAATCTGTGTAAACCAGGAAGGATTTAATAGATAACAATGGTCTGCAGTACCCAATATTTCAGCCCTGATGACGAAGCAGAATGAAGCCCTGGGACGTCCCAGCATGATGGGTGTGGTGAATCTGCCAGTCACACCATGAAAGGACAGGAGGTGCAGGGAAACATCACACCTGAATGCCAGTTTGGGGCCACAAAACCCCCAAAACAGCCTCACAAGCCAGCTCTGACAGGAAAACCCACCTGGACAGGAGATTCACCACTCACAGACCCCAAAGGCAGGTCAGAATGGAAGGGTTAGAGACTGGGAAACACAGAGAGAATTGTTACCCAGAGAGAGGAACTAGGGATATGACTGGTGTGAGTTCAAAGGCAAGATCTCTGCTCAGCTAACAAGGGAACAAAGCAAAGATCCTGCCTTCTCCTGGGCAGGGCCATGCCAGCTTCCTCCTGCTCCCTGTGCCAAGCATCCGCTTCCTCCGGGCAGCCAGGGGCAAAAACTCCATAAGAGCAGCTCAATTTCCTTCCTCCTGCCCAGGAGCAGCTGCTGGCCTCTGCTCCACGCCACCTCCTGGTTTGCAGGAGAGGTTTCCCTCTCCTGCAGGAGCAAGGAATGTGCTTTGTAATCCTTCCCGTAAGGGGCCGTGCTCCTGCTTGGGCAATTGCCACGGGACATCCACCCTGCCTGGTGGATGGTTTCCTCTTGCGGGGAGCTGGACCTGGATGTTCTCCCTAATGCCCAAAGAACCCACAGCCAGAAATTTGAATGGAGTGCTGGGGAAGGGAGAAACAGAGTTTGAACAGAACTCCTGCCCAGGAGCTGGAATGCCAAGCTGCCAAAGGATTATTAAGCAATTAAGGTGCCATGTGTGGCCAGCAGCTCATTAACACAACCGGTGAACATTTACAGGTGGATTTATGTGCAAACACAGTTATCTCCTCTGATAAATACACTTTTCCTGCTCGTTTCCCATCATTAAAGATAATATCGTCAAAAACTAACAGCTCCTGCTCATTTCCCATCACTAAAGATAAAATCATCAAAAACCAACAGCTCCTTCCTCCTTTCCTTTTTTTTCCCCCCTTCTTTTCTGTGCTGCCATGGCTTTACCTGCTGCAGAGACACCTGAGACCCTGTGTGAACACACCTGCACATCCCAGCTCCCACAGTCCAGCCCTGACTGTTAGCTCTTTGTAATCCATCCAAGGAAATTAAAATCTGGGCATAAATTCTGGGAATGAATGTATTTCCACACAGGAAAAGGCTGGTTTAAAAGGCTTTCAAGTCAAGGCCGCTGTGGTCTCGCCGTCTCTCACACGAGGACACAGCTTGGCCAACGTCAAGGAACTAACCAAGGAATAGGAAAATTATTTTTACTGGAAAAGTGAACACCCCCTCCTGTTTCTCTGGTGGGTTCCCTGGCACTTCGTGGCCTGGACAGGGGTCAGTCAAGGTAATGAGAAGAGAGCTCCAACCTCCCTGGCCTGCTGTGGAATGACAAGCTGTGGTTGGTATTTTGTTACTCTTAATCTTGGTTCTTCCAATCCATCCATGTGAGATGCACTTGGTTCCTGCAGTTTGCAGTGAGAGCCCACAGCAGCTCCATGCACTGCTCCGAGATCCTCCTTGGAAAGCCCCCAAATCCCTTCAGTACCTTTGGAGCTGGGCTTTACTTGCCCTTGAGACAGAACTCAAAGCTGTTCCCCCTCATTTGCAGGGCTGGCACAGAGCCATTGACAAGTTTGCTTTGAATTAAACCAGGACAAAAATGCTTTAACTGGAAGAATCAGGTCAGTGACCCTGTCACAGCCAAGGTGTGAACACAGCCTGCAGCAAACTGCCCTGTCCTCACCTGCTCAGCCTCTCCAGGGCTTAGCTCCTGGCAAACTGCTCCATGGAAGCTACTGCAGGTCAGCAGCTTCCCTCAGAGGCTGAAGGGGTTCACTGGACAACTAAAAACTGTTCCAGAAAGGAAATTTATACTGGTTTCATCATACCAGCCACCCAAAGAGGAATGCTCCGTTGCAATTCTGCTGCATTCCAGCTGCTCATCCGTGACCCAGTGCATCCAGAACTCTTCTGGGCCCACAGTGCCACTTCTCTGAGACCTCCCATGTGTGTTTTGGCCAGGCTCCATCCTCTGTCCTCCACTCAGAGACACAAACTTCACATCTCAGGCCACTGGAAGATCAGGGAGAGCTGAGAGGCCACAGGCTGCCTCAGTACCAGCCCATGTCTCATAAGACACCAATCCATGTTTTTCAGAGCCTGCTTTACTATTTCAGCAAGCAATGCTCCATGCAGAGGTGGAAAAGGGCATAAAAACAGCAAGAAAAGGGGTTGTGTGTTTTGGAAACTGGGGACAAAGCTTTGCTGCAGCTGTGACACCTCATCCACCAGCATAACTGGGCTGCCCCAGATTCCCCCCAGCCAGGAATGTGCTGAGCCTCCAGCAGCAAGGGAAGCTGAACTCTGCAGGGATAATTTCCTCAGTAAAGAGCTGAGCTGCTGCTCCTCAGAGCCCTGAACCTCCCTGGTTCTTTCAGGGAGGTTTAATACACTGTTGACATTTGTCAGGTCAAGAAAATCTGAACCCAAGAGGCCACATTTGGGGTCTTCTAAAGAAATTCCCTAGCATGAAAGGGAACTCCTGAAAGGAAACAGGAAAAACCTGCTTCAGGATAAAGGTGTTGCTATGAGAATAAGCCCTGTCCAAACACAGCCGCTTGCAAATGAGCTTTCTCTGCAAGGATTCCGAAGAAAAACGTGCACCACCTCTAATGCCAGCTGCGTTTTTCTGTGTTACAGCATGGGCTACAATTACAACTGCCTTTAAAATTCCACTTTCCAATGTTTCCATTCCTTCCAGGATTCCTACTTGTAATCCCCTCATTCTAAATCCACCTAAAACAGAGTCAGTGCCATTTTCAAATACAAAAAGCAAAGACTTTTTTTTTATGTGAAATGCAGATAAGGAAAATCTCACCTGAAAGGTGATTTTTACAGCTCCTGGGGTATGAAGAACAGGAAGCTAAAGGTGCAGCCTTGGCTAAACCATTCCCTAGCCAATCATTACTACAACAGGCCTCATTTCCACAAGTAACTCCAGCAAAGGCAGCAAGTCCAGGTTTGTGTCAGACACAGGCATGTCCTTGCAGGATTGGGCTGTAACGTTCCCGGCAGTGCTGATATGAGCGGCACCGAACAGGAAGAGAGTGAGGGGCAAAACCAGAACAAATGGTCAAGAAAAAAAAAAAAAAAAAAACCCAAAAACCCAACGCAGTAGATAAACACAATCTAATCTTGTGGTTCAATGCAGCAAAACAGAAATTCTGTTATAGCTCTCTGGAGGATTCACAACGTGTAATTTACAGGAATCCTGCTCAAAAAGCACAGCCCCTTCCAATCAGCCAGGCTGGCTGAGAGCAAAGGGCCTGAATGGATCTGAGAAGTCTCCTGTTCTCCTGTGGGGAAGAGCTGGCACAGCTCAGCTCCCTCAGCACCTGTGGGGCAGTTTCTGGTACCCTCTCATGGGGAACTGCCCTGTCCATCCACCCCGTGCTGCCAGGCAGCTCCTGCTGTGGCCAGAGGGGACCAGTGCCACCAGGGCAGCAGAACCAACACAGGGACATGATTCCTCTCATCCCCCCGACAGAGGGGCTGATCCTCACTGCTCCCATCTGCCTGCAACTCACACCCTCACAGGGAGAGATCCCACCATGAAAATGCCCAAAATCCCTTTAGGAGGGAGGTTACATTAAATCCCTAGTTTAATTCCAAGCATCTGGAACACAGTTGTTAGTACAGGATGTTGAATTCTGCTTCTTTCAATTCTCCTTCCTCCCACCTCTGACCTAGATAAAGAACACATCCTGTGTATCCATGCCACTCCCTGGATTCACAGAGACCAAAGAAGCCATGGATCAGCCTCCAAACCCCCAGCCCCACCAGAGTCCCAAGTCACTCAGTGATGGCATAAGGCCGCTTTATGTTGTCTAAACATTTGTCATATCCCACCTTGTGACCCAGGATAGAGATTCATTGTAAAGAGGGGAAATGGAAAACAACATTTTTCAGTACAGACATGACATGGCTGTTAGTGTCAGTCACTTCCAGTGATGTGGCAAAGGATTTTAACTTCACCCAAAACCTGACACCTGGTACAGGTAACACCTTCCTCCACATCTGTGCAAAGCCAGAGACTGCCCAGTGTGTTTACTCAGTCAGATCTGTTAAGAATTCCATTAGTGTTACATATCCAGGCTAAACCAAGGCTGCTCCTCCCTTATTGCAGCCTCCAGGTTTACCAGAAAACAAAGGTTTTATCTCATTTTTAAAAACAAAAAGCTGTTTGCTGCTGTTTCCAAGCTGCATCAGTGTCTGAAATGCCACAAGATCAGTGAATGATGCAATTATTTCCCCATCAGATCGTGAAATAAAGTAAACATGGAAAGCAGTAAAGAAACAGTTGAATCATGGGGTGTGCAAGAGCAGAGGGGATTAGACAAAGAACAGCACTCACTGGTTTTCACTTGGGAAGGACGAGGTTGGGAAAGAGACTGAGTAGCAGCTACTCCATGAGTCGGCGGCCAGCATGGAATTCTGCAAGCAGAAGGCACAGAGTTAGAGCAGCAGAGGCCTGGAACCATTCCCTGGGGCTGCAGATCCCAGGGCAGGCCCGTGGCTTCCCTCCCTCAGTGCTTCCCAGAGGCAGAGGTGGCTCCTCATCCCTCAAGCAGGACTACAGTTTCAGCTTTGGGTCCTACTCCCCTATCACTGTCCCCAGATGGTCACCAGGGTCAGTCCCCTTCCCCAGCCCTTTCACAGGACACTCTGCAGGGACAAGAGGAAATGGCATCAAGCTGTGCCAAGAGATGTTCAGGTTGGATATCAGGAAGCATAATCCTTGTGGAAAGGGTGGTCAGGCATTGCTCAGGGAGGTGGTACAGCCCCCATCCCTGGAGGTATCCAAGGAAGGACTGGATGTGGCACTCAATGCTCTGGTGTGGTGACAAGGTGAGGATCAGTCACAGATTGAACTTGATGACCTTGAAGGTCTTTTCCATTCTCAGTGATTTCACTGTTCTGTGATTCAGTCTCTGTGGGATGTCAGCATCAACCCAATAAATTGAAATTGGCTGGCAGAGGTCACACTCAAAAATGTCCTTCTGTGCCTTTTGTCTTCTCACTTCCCTGAACAGTCTCCAATTAATGGGAAGCTCTTAGCTCAGCTCACACCAATAAAATCAGGGAGAGAAGACAGTATCTCCTTAGTTCCACAGCAGCCTTTAATCTGTTGTTTTTGTGCCCAAAGCAATGAAACCTCGTATGTGAAGCAACAGGAACTTGGGCCTCGCTTGAACCTGTGTCCCTGCATGTGACACATTCCAGAGTTTGAAACAGAAAGAGAAAACTCCAGGAACACATCAGCTATTTTGGGATAGGGTTTGCTTTTTGCCCTGTTGGACAAATGCATCAGGGATCTGGCCTGGTTTTAGCAGCTATATCAGGACAAATAAAACTTATTTATCTCTGCTGCTCTGGAAACAGGGACAGCTGGACCTGGGCACAGATTCACACGTCTGGTAGAGATGTGCTGGGGTAGGAACAAGGTCTGCAATCCTGGGCAGATTCTCTCAGTCTTTTCAGTCCTTCCTCAAGGAGCTGGCACCCAGAGGCTTTCAGAGAGGCTTTGTTTTAATCACAGCCCTGCTTTTCCCTCCTCACTTCAACCTCAACCCCTCTGATCGATCCTGCACAGCTGCCTGGGAAGTCTGGAAATCACTGCTGTAAACACAGACCAGGACTCCCAGGATCTACCAGGCCAGACTGCTCTGCCCAGACCCCTCCTGGGCACAGCCTCCCCCTCCCCAGGACCTGCAGGGCCTCACCTCCATGTCTGGCACGGCGAGCTGGGAGCGGAGGCCGGGGATGCCGTGGATGGCATCGCCCGGCTGCTGGTGCTGTGGGAAGCTGTTCCCCCCATCCATGGTGGGGTGAGCTGAGGGCATCAGCCCGTGTCCTGCCTCATGGAGTCCTCAGGAGGGTGGAACAGGCTGTGGAGTGAGTGGTGGGAGCGTCTTTATCTGTGCTCTTCACCCTGCACCATGTCCTGGGCTGGGAAAGAAAGGCACGTTTAGGTTTTGTGAAAGGGGAGGTGGGGAAAGAAAAAAAAAAAAAAACCACTTGTAAGCTTAAACATAGCTGAGAGATGAGCAAACAGCCACCAGCCTGTGAAATGCTGCTGCCTCTTCAGAAAAGAGAGGGTTTTATGGGAAACAGAGCTCTCCATTACCACCACACCTGGAATTCACCCAGGTGGGAACTGGAGCACACCTCTCCTGCCTTTCACACTGCAGGAGCCCTGCAGGTCCCCACAATCCATCACCTGGGTCACTGCACACAGACCTGGGCTCAGCCTGAGGAATTTCCTTATCTAATATACGAGAAGACTCTGCACTCATGTGTAAACTCAGGGTAATTAACTCCCCTAAATCACTTGTTTTCCTGAAAATATGCTCTGGAAGTGGGACACTGCTGAGCCAGCAGTGAACCCTCATCTCCCACCCTGTGGCACACTGGGGTCTCCCCAGTTCCAAGCCAGATGTTTCTGTGCACCAAGACCTTTCCCACAACAGTCAAACCCAGTAATACCTTGTTACTCTTTTGAATTTAATAGTATTAATGCTACAATTTCCAATTTATCAGCTTCTGGCACTTTCTCTTTTGCCAGCAAAAGGGTATGCAACGCAGGAGCATTGTCCAGGCAGGATTAACCCCAGAGTAACACCCTGCCTCCAGTGCAGCTTCTCAGTGAAAACCTCCAAACTGATTCATTTTCTTCTAAATTCTCCATAATCTCATAGGAAACCAATTTCCAACTGGATTTAATGTGTTAAAATAAAAATGAGAAGGTGAAAGTAACCTATACAACCAAAGAAGCAAAGAAAAGCATTTATGATGTCTTTACTTCCACTGATTCCTTCTTTGCCCCTTCCTGCCTTCCCTGACCCTCCCTAGAAGCTGAGTAAATCAAAATGGCCAAAACCTTTGGATGGAGCAATCCAGCCACACACAACACCTACAGTGCACAGACCAAAGCTGTAATTTAAAAGAGCCACCTCTGATCACTATTTGCTACGAAGAATATTTTTGAAAAGCCATTTCTGTCTCCGAAGCCCTTTAAAAATAAGTGACCTTGCGGTGGACAAAATGACTGCAGCATTTGCAATGGAAAGTGAAATTAAAGTGACTCTTTCTGCCTTCCCGTGGTGTCACAGCTGTGCCAGCAGTGCCCTCTGGGCAGGGTTTGTGTGGGAGCTGCAGTGCCCACAGGGACCAGCCTGGACAACGACCCAACACAGGCAAAGCCCTCACGTGTTAAGGACCTTCTGTGTGAAAAGCAGAGTTCAACATTCACATCCCACCTTATGGAATGCTGTGTACAGCTCCCAAAGGGATTATTTGGGTTTTGGCTTTTTTGTAGGGAGAAAGTCTTCCTTTTCTATTTTGTAAAGATTCTCTTTGGCTGAACCCAAGCAAGGCTGAGGTTTGCTGATCTCAGGGTCAACGTCACCAATTGCTCTGGTGTCTATAAAACCCTGTGACTCTTCCTTATATCAGACTTCAGGGGTTTTGCTGCTTTTCTTTTTTTTTCTTTCCCCTACTTGCAACAGCTTTTGAGAGGAGATCAACAGCAGTGATTCCTGTAAGACCCATAGCAAATATACAGCTTTACTTATACATCCAAAGAAACTTAGGAAGGGTAAAATCAGTATCAGTATCCCTCCATGCCTGCTCTGCATTAGCTCACCACCAGCTCTCACTTGTGTATCCTGCAGAGCAGAGGCTGCCTCTGAAGCAGCACGAGTTCCCTAGGAAAACTGTACAACAAATCACACCTCACTGGAAAAACAAAGAAAGCTGGAATGATGTGGGCCTTGGTTTGTGGGGGGCTGTAGTGCAAGTTCAAAATACATCCAAGCATTGAGAACGGGGGGGAAAAGAGGCACCAAGAAACCACTCTACAGCTGGCACCATTCCAGCCTCACCTCAATCCTGCAGGATGCTGAGGGAATCCTTGCCCCAGGAAAATGGCACCAGCACTTGCTGGACACCCCAAAATCCAACCTGCACCTGCCAAATCTTTGCGCTGCACAACAAGCTCCTGGTGACGAACGTGAAGGCTGGCCCAGCTTTCACTCTGAGCTCACACTCCAGTGCCAGGGGCTGCTATCCAGCTTAACACTCCCAAATTCCAAGAAAAAACTAAATTAAAAACTCTCTAAATCCAGAGTCAGAGACTTGCATAAGTCTCAGGACAGCAGGACAACACCCGGCACGAGAAGAGAGAAGTGGGAACAGCCCTTGGTTTGTGCCTATCTCACCATCCTCCAGGCAGCCACATCACAGAAAACCGTAAAAATCAGCAAGTTCCAAAGTGCTTCCACTCCCACATCCCATCCTGCTGCTGTGACAGTAAACACTGATAACACAGAGGCCCACACATGTGAGGGAACCCGCTACAGCAAACTTTTAAAGTGTTTTTCCACCACTTCTCTTACCAAACATACTCCGACCAAGCAGCAGCTTCCGCTGTTATGGCAAATCCCCGGAGACGAGGCTCCCGGTCCCAGCACTGGTGTTGGGAGAGGGCTGGGAGAGGAAAGCCCAGCACACAGAGCCCGTTCCCAACTTCAATCACTTCAGCCACGTTTTCTTGGACCAGCACTATGGAAGAGCAGCGATCCCCCAGACCCACAGGGAAGGCACGACACTAAAAATCCCACCGGACATTTTCCTTCCTAGCCAGGCAGCCCAAGTTTGAAAGTGAAAGCAGCTCCCTGCACAGGATGACGAAGCCCCTGAGTGATTTCCTCCTATCATTGAGCTTCAGAATGGTTTCAATATTCCGAATAGTTTATTTAAAGGTTTGCTGTCAGCACAGGGGCTATGGGGAAGCTCCACTCTGGAATTCCTCTGGAATTCATCATGTCTAGAGGTTACAGAGCAACTTTTGGCTTTTAACAGCTTGAGCTCTTTAGGCATTTCTCAGACCAGCGCTCCAGCAGGAAAATTCCAATTGGGAACACACAAAGAACTGCTGTGCTGTAAGCAGGATGGACAGAGCCGGGGGTGAGGACTCGGATCACTGATAACTGAGACCAGGAGAGGTGAAAACAACCCAGTCAATGCAGCCAACACTTCCTCCTGTTGTGTTCCAGCCTTTGTTGGTATATTTTAAATTGCCTCCGTTAAAGGAAGACAGCCAGAAACCCACAGACATGCCTGGAGCAGCCGGAGCTAAACCTGCCGATCATGAATTACCACGGACTGGGAACAACAAAAAACACCTTGGGAATGTGATCCTGCTCTTCCTCCTGCTCAGAGATCAGTTCCTCTCACCCTGCCCACCCCCACGGAGCAGAGGTGGAACCCCAAAGTGTCCCCACCCTGCTGCACCCACTCATGAGCCCCCAGCATGGGCACCCACCGGAGCTGCAGCTGGAGGGAATTCTGCGGGATACAGTCATGATGTAACAGCCCCAAAGAAATGGGAACTCAACACTACGGAACTCTGAACAGCCAGTTTTACATCTCAAGCACCCAGGCACCTTCAAGTTCCTCTTTCATGCTTCTCCTTGACGTATTTTTGGGAAGTTTAGGCCAAACAAGCAGATGGGAATAGGACTCAGTCCCGTCACCAACGCAAAGGAGAACACCAGAGAGGAAAACATGTATTTATGGGTGATGAAAACTGAATCACTTCAGGGCATCCTAAGCCACCACTTTGAACCACCCTGATATCCTGAATGCTTTGAGCATAGAAAAGGCTCCTGGGACACAAGGATTGCAGCCCTGGAGCTGAGCAGGGCACTGCCAGGCTCCAGGGCAAATCCTGGCATCACCTGGGCACCACAAGTCAGTACAGAGCTGCAGCGTGGAATAATCCATACAAGCAATTAACTGTGGGAATTAGTCTGTAAGGAAAGGGAAGAAAAATCTGGATAATTCCAGAGATTCTTGCAAGAGCTGTGGCAAAAGAACAGACCTGCCCTCCAAGGACAGCAGTTTCTACAGGGAAAAGGAAGAGCTTGATCCTTGCTGCTCCTCATCTGACCCTCACACCATAAAGGGGAAAACCAATCAAATACAGCTTTTTGGAAGGAAAAGTCCCCTTTAGGAGAAAATTTTAACTGCTCCCCTCAGGAAGATTCCACCTGTCCCCACTTTTCCACCTGGGAGAAACACACAGGACTATTTCGGGACAGGGCAAAAACACCTCCACAGACACCACCCACACTCAGCCAAGGAACTCAGCACATTCCTGTGTAAATCCACCCTGCGTCACCCTCACACATCCAGCACCAACATTCCCAAACCACAAACACATCCCTGCAAGGTAGAGCTAGGGCTGAGGCTGTGGCTCAGACACCAGGTACATGGAATATTCCCAAAAACAGGGGTTTGGACACTCCCCAGCGTGGGGCAGAGCACTGGGAGCACTGGGGCTGCTCTCCTTCCGCAAAGAACTTGGCTAAGCAAGGTCAGAAGCCAAGAAAATGCAGGTCCCAAATTCTTTACACTTTTTTTCCCCAGTTTCTCTCCCAAGAGATACTTGGGAGAAACCTGGACCTGAGCAGGTACCAACGTTCTGTTTCACACGCAGCCATTCACGGTGGAAAAACCACTTCAGGACATCAAAGCCAACTTCCCTACGAATCAGGGCAGCCTTAAGGCAGACTCAACATGCACCTGCTCCGTGAGAGGCGTGTGTTCACCTTAATCACACCCACACTAATGCAGACCTCGATCATGTAACCATAAAAGACTTAAGAGTTTTAAGTTTAAAACAGAAAAATGTCTCAGGAGAGTAGAAACTTCCCAGTTAGGCATGGAAGGCTTTCCTGAAGGATCCCTGAGGGATCCAGACTCTCAAGGTGACAAGTCACAGCACAGTTTGCTCCTGTGCAGAGACGTCCCAGCAACATTTGAACAAGACAGGTACAGGCTTATTTTAGGAAAATGAGAGTGTAAACATCCAACAAATAGACCCTCATCAAGTAAAGAGCTTTTGGCAGAGATAACAGAGCTCAGGCTTACAAAGGCTCCAGCTGGCAGCTTATGGAGCTCTGCAAAACCTGGCAGTGCTGCACGGGACACACAGCACTCCCAACCCCACAGCAACAGTATTAGCACATCATTTTCCACTTAAACATTCCCACCACCAGCTGCTCTTGGTTCAGCCATTCCCACACGGCTCAGGACAAGCTCAATGTTCTGATGACGTGAGGATGATGTGCAGCTTGAACAGCCCCAAAGAGGGACAGCTAGCCACAGCCAACACCCCCCTGCACTCCAGACTCACCCCAGAGCCAGTGCACGGACCAGAAAACCCTCTAGGGGTTTGGATCCCAGCTTTGGGATGCCAGTGCCGAACCTGCAGGACCTGCCCTGCCCAGCCCATCTCAATTTCACTGTAAATCGAGCCAGCTAATGGGGAGCCACAGTCCTTACACTGTAATTTACAGTTACTCTGAGGAGTTTTAGACCTGGCACTAGTATTTAATAAGGTGAAGCCTCCGGTACCAGCCCAGTTAACGGTCTGACAGCACTGGTTCCATATTGCAGAGGTTCTGAATTGGGCCAGTACAAGCTGCACCACAGCAGGAGCTTGGTGCATGACAGATTCATGGCTCCACACTGACAGAGAGGAAGTTTGGACCAAATATTAGGAAATTCTTCCCTGTAAGGATGGTGAGACTCTGGCACAGGTTGCCCAGAGCAGCTGTGGCTGCCCCTGGATCCCTGGGAGTGTCCAAGGCCAGGCTGGACACGGCTCGGACCACCCTGGGATAGTGGAAGGTGTCCCTGACCAGGGCAGAGGGTGGAACTTAATGAGCTTTGAGGTCCTTCCAACCCAAACCATTCCATGATTCTCTGCAGTTTTCACAGCGCTCAGTGGAAAAGTAGCTGAATAAAGAGTCAGAAACGCTAGGGTTCGCTGGCTGTGACCACCCCTGCTGAGCCGGGGCAATTCCTTGTCCGGACCCGGCTCGGACAGGGTCGGAGGGGGCTAGGCTTTGCTGGGATCGCGGTTACGGAGGCTCCGCAGCATCTCCGGCTCTCTCCGAGGCAGTCGCGCTGCCGGTGCCGGCACAGCCCCGAGCGGTCCCCGCCGAGCACCCCCGGCCTCGCTCCACAAGCGGGACGGACACGGACACGCGTGGGGAACACGGGCGGCTGAAGCGCAGGGGGAGCGGGGCCGGCGCTGCCGTCTCCGCAGGCTGCTCCGGGCCTGTCCCGAGCCCCGCAGCCCCCGGACTCCCCGCGGCACCGACCGACCGCTCCCGGGACAGGCCCGGCCGGGGGCCGCCTCCCCACCGAACCCACCATCCCGGCCCGAGCGGGCCCGCGGCCCCCGCCCACGGAGGGATCGGGCCGGGGAGGAGGAAGCCCCGAGGCCCGGGGGGAGCGAGCGGGCGGCCCTTACCTGTGTCCGGGGGTCGCGGGGGGTGCCAGGGGGTCCCGGAGGCTCCAGGGCTCAGGCTCCCGCCCGGCCGCCGCCGCCTGGCGCCGCTTCCGGGTCCGCCATGGTGTGAGCGGCACAGAACTTCCGGGGAAAGGGGCGGTGGCAACCGAGAGAGAACCGGGAGTGGGCAGCGGGGCAACGGGAGAACCGGGACTGGGGGAACGGGAGANGGGGGGAGTGGGCAGCGGAGGAACGGGAGAAACGGGACTGGGGGTACAGGAGAACGGGAGAACCGGGCCCGGGGCAACCGGGCCAGGCTGCAGAGCGGGAAGCAGGAGAGGCAGGGCTCGGAACCCGGTCTCGCTGGGAGGTGCCAGGACGGCCCCAGGTGATGAACGGGCAGCGAGGCCCGCACCTCCGGAGACCGGCCAAGGGCTGGGGCTGAAGGAACCCCCGAGATAGAGGGAGCCTCTAGGGCCGCCTCTCTTCTGCCGGGCCCCTCGCCCCCGTTCAGGAGCGGGCGCTGCCCCTGAAGTGGCGGGGGGCGGGGCCCCGGGCGGCGCGGGGGNCCACGGCTGGCCAGGGGGCTTTTGTGGGTGCCAGCACAGCCCAGTCCTGCAGCCTTTGTACCGGTGTAGATCCAGAGTGCTCACCTTGCATCCCACACCCATCCATCCATCCACCCATCCATCCATCCATCCATCCATCCATCCATCCATCCATCTCAGAATGGGATGGAAATGGGAGACAAACCAAAGTCCTGGAGCAGTCTTGGCTGCGCACACTGTCAGCCCAAGTGGAGTGTGTNAGGGGGAGAACGGAGCGCGGGGGCAGCGAGGGAACGGGAGAACCGGGGCTGGGGGAACAGGAGAACGGGAAAACCGGGAGTGGGCAGCGGAGGAACGGGAGAACTGGGACTGGGGGAACAGGAGAACGAGAGAACCGGGACTGGGCAGCGAGGGAACGGGAGAACCGGGGCTGGGGGAAGAGGAGAACGGGAGAACCGAGCCCGGGAGCAGCAAGAGAACCGGGAGCGGGCAGCGGAGGAACGGGAGAACTGGGAGNACCTTGCATCCCACACCCATCCATCCATCCACCCATCCATCCATCCATCCATCCATCCATCCATCCATCCATCTCAGAATGGGATGGAAATGGGAGACAAACCAAAGTCCTGGAGCAGTCTTGGCTGCGCACACTGTCAGCCCAAGTGGAGTGTGTTCAGTCCTTTTCAAAGGAAAGGAAATTCCTCACTTTTCCTCCCTGCAGGACCAGGGCAGCACCTCAACCCACAGAGGACATAGGAGAGCTGGAAACACTCAAACCCTGAGCAGCTTCCAAGGATTCTGCCCACTGCCATACCTGAGTCCTGCTATAGAAATTAAATGAAAATGATTTACTCTGGCCATCCCAGGCTCCTCACCCATTTCCCCCACACCAGGCTTTCTAGTATTTTTAATTTCCCGTTGCTTGCATTGGATTTATGCCACCTTTGCAGTCCCAGGGTAGGAACAAAATCCCAAGGGGTCTCACAAAAACCTCCCAGATGGCTCTGTTTTTACACCACCACAACAGCAGCCAGAGGGAACCAATTTATCCTCAAGAAAGGAAGTGCTGGCAGATGGGAGCCACATTAACACCGGGTCCTTGGGAATACTGGGTGTGTGCCAGAGGCAAAGGGGGAACCAGGAAGGTATATGACAGTCCCTTTCTCTCCCTGCTAATCCTGCTGCTCCCAGGCTTCATTCAGTTGCACACAGTAATTAATCAAGGCAATAATGTCACACTTTCCAAAATATCCTTCTTACAGGGAGATTTCTTTTAATGCCCCCCCCAGCTCTTTATTTGGTGTTACACAAATACAAATAAATACATACAGTGGGAGAACATGCAGGGATCCATCCAGCACCAAATCAGCCTCCTCCCAGAACCACCAAACCCAGATTTCCCATCCCAGAGGAGGATCTCTTCCTCCTCTCATCCCAGCCCAGATCCCAATTCACACAGGAAACCCCAAGACAGGGATGAAGCAGAAGTGCTGCTGGGCTGGGAGCACTGAGGCTGTCCTGTGCCTGCACTGATGGAAGGTGTGGGGACATGGCTGAGTTGTGTCCTGGTCTGTTTGCCCCTGTACAGAAGCAGTGTCCCTGGAAAACAGCCTGGCTTCTCCTGGAACAGCCCTTCCCAGACAGCTGGTCACTCTGAGACACGCAGTCTCAGGGAATGGGGACAAAGATGGGAGTTTGGGGCCCTGATCCCATGGGCTCTGCTGCAGAGCAGCTCCACTTAGGGGTGTGCTCAGCTGCCGTCACCCACTGCCAGTTCCTGTTTTTTCCCAGAGCCTGGAAATCCCCTGACTTTCCGTGGGGTGAGGGCTGTGGAGCCGTGCCGCCAGCTGGCCCTGTGCCCCCGGAGCTGCGGGAAGAGACAGCCAGGGGACAGACCCTGCCCTGTGCAGGATCCTGGCAGTGCAATGCTGGGCTGGGGCCATGCTGGGGTGCCAGGGTCCCACAAAACCATCCCATGTTTGGATAGACCCTTCTGTGCTCCCCAGCCAGGTTGTGGGGCTGTAGAGGGTGAGGGGACAGGGGGGACTGTCAGTGCCCCATGTGCCACAAGCTTGGCAGGTCTCAGCTGGTTCCCCTGGCTTGTGACCTCCCCACTGGATGGGATGATGCTGGTGCAAATATTTGGGAAAGGCCAAGAGCCTCAGGCTCTGCCTGATGCACCCACAGCCCCAATGGGGGGCAGGGGTGGGGTGTTGGGGGTTCCTGGGGACACCCCATGTGAGTCCTTGGCTTGCCCCACTCCAGTGGCCCATTCCTGGAGAGTCAAGCAGGATTTTGCCTTTCTCCTGGTAGATGAGGGAGCAGGCAGGCAGTGAGATGGGCAGGGAGCAAAGTGTGGAGTGCCAGGAGCTCCTCCAGCTGATCCTGCCCTCCCACTGCTGGGAACACCTCGGGAAGGGGATGCACAGCACTTACCAGAATTTCGAGGATGGGTTCCAGCACTTTGGACTCAGTTCCAAGACTGGAGTAAATCACTTGGGGCCAGGCGCTGTCGTGACAGAAGCTGTAGAGGGAGGAGGGAAAGGCTGTACTAGCAGGAGTGGAGGGCTTGGCAGTTCCCCTCCTTTGCACCCCCTCTTTGGAGCCCTTGGAAACTCCTCCCAACCCTTCACAGGCTCAAATTCTTTGATCAAACCAGCCCTGGAATGTTGCTATGCTCTGAGCCTTTGGGGACCCTGAGGGCCCTGACCGTGCTCAGGCCCCCAAAAACGGGCTCAGGGCTCTCCCACCTGTGCTTTGGGATCCATGCAGTGCCAGCAGCTCTCGTGGAAAAGAAGAATTTATGGATTTGTCCTGCCCTGCCTCAAAATAACTGCTCAGCTCCACATTGTAATCCCAGTCGAGTCTGGCTCCATCCCCTTTGCCAAAGGGTTTGACCCTCCGGCACAGCAGGGCTTCCTCTGAGCTGGCACTGCACAAACCCAGTACTGGCACCAGTTACCAATGTTCCCGGCAGGATCAAGCACGGCAGAGACTGGAGCTGTCGTACAGCAACTCCCGGGGCTGGGCAGGGGGCTCTGGTGTCCGGTGAAACCGGGAGGAGACCCTTGTAACGCCAGTGCAGGGAGAACAGTGCAACCCAACCCTTAGGAGCCAGCAGAGGATCCCCGCAGGAGAAGCGTCTCTGCGGTGGCCGGGGCCATGACGGGGAGGCAGCGCCGAGAGGAGCCCGGGCCCTGCCGGGATCTGGCCGGGACGCTGGAGCCGGGCGCCGTTATTTCGGGGGTGCCCCCGTTATTTTAAGAAAGCCCTCGTTATTTTGGAGATGCTCTCGCAGATGCTGGGCTGGATTTACACAGCCACGCCGGGCGGGAGGGGATGAGGCACAGCCGGAGCCGAGCGGAACCGCGCGGGCTGGGGGACACCGCAGGGGGAGCGGGGTCATCCCAAACTCGAAGCGGCTGCAGCGCGGCGGGCGGACCGTGAGGCCGGGGGGGCAGGGTCGGACCCCGGCGGGGCAAGGCCGGCTCTGGGCCGGGCCCCGTCTCCATGACACCCGCGTGCCCTTTGCCCTTCCGCCCTTCACCTCCTACCGTCCCGCCTCTGAGCGGTGACGGACAGCTCTTGCAGCCTATGGCAACGCGCTGCCGCCGCCAGCCCCACCCTCACTCGGGACGGCCATCTCCTATGCCCTATCACAGCTGAATTTCACCACAAACCCCGCCTCTAAACGTGACGGACAGCTTCATTACTCTATCATATAGCCCCGTCGCCGGCCGGAGTGGGTGGGCGGGT
>VXBI01007294.1:73032-85314 GCA_013397375.1 Toxostoma redivivum
TTTTTTTTTATTATTATTATTCATGTTTGTACAATCTTCTGGATACTTTTTTTCCGAGAAGGAGTAAAAGGGAGTGTTGGAAACTAACGAACAGGATTAAAGCCCTGAGCGCTTAAGGAAAAAAACAGGTTAAGGAACTTAATCCAGGATGGATCTGCAGGAGCCCCAGCAGCTGGGAATGTTTGCGGAGAGCGAGCTGATGTCGGTGGGGATGGACACGTTCATCCACCGCATCGACTCCACCGAGGTCATTTACCAGCCCCGGCGCAAACGGGCCAAGCTCATCGGCAAGTACCTCATGGGAGACCTGCTGGGAGAGGGCTCCTACGGCAAAGTCAAGGAGATGCTGGACTCAGAGACCCTGTGCAGGAGAGCTGTGAAGATCCTGAAGAAGAAGAAGCTGCGCCGGATCCCCAACGGGGAGGCCAACGTGAAAAAGTGAGTAAAGAGTTCTGGGAGCTGAGGGGGTGAACTTGGTCCTTGTTTACCAGCTGTGTTGTTTTAGCTGACAGCGTGGCTCTGCTGTGGAAGTGCTTCCTAATCCACAGGTATTTAGGAATCTCTTCCCTCTGAACAGCAGCCAGCGCTCTGGATGAGGCTGGGCACTGGGAAGGGATGGGTTCCCAAGGACTGGGACAGTCGGGAATACACCACTCTGTATTCCACCAAATGACTTTGGTGTCATTTAATGGATAAAATAGTGTTTCTTAAAGCAATTCCTCTGTAAGGTCTCACCTTGCCCTCACCTGGCCAGGAAAGGTGAGGGGACACAAACACATCGGGTGTCTTCACAGTCAGGGTTATTCCTGTACCTGCCCAGGTGTGTCCCAAAGGCCCTGGAGCTCTCTGTGGTGGCAATTCCTTCTCCCATCCATATGGAAGGTGCCTGGAACAGGATCCAATATATGGGGTATCCTATGGGCACAGGAAGTTTTGGTTTTTTTCCCTTGGCTTCATTTCTAAGGTCCTTGGGAGGTAACTCAAGGCTCTCCTTGGCTGATTTCTGTGGCTGTAAAATGGGGCCAAGGGTTGTTGGCTGTCTGTGCCTCTGACACACCTGGTTACTCATGGCACAGAGCTCTCATGGAAGTGAACCCCAGGAGAAGCTAGATCCATGGGGCTGGTGTGGGCACTTTCCCTTCCCTGGACCTCGCAGCAGCTGCGTCCCAGCCCTGCCAGGAGCTGCTTATCAGCCGTGCAGGAGCCTCTGCAGCCTAAACAACCCATGAGGGTTTATCTAGGCTGGGAGGGAGAACTCTGAGAGGCTGAGGAGACTCTTGTGGTGTTGTGCTGCGAGTGAGCCCTGACCTGCAGAGTCCTGTTTCTGTCCCTCAGTTTGATTTCCCAGTTTAGCTGTGAGATATTTCACATCCTGTCCCAGTGCTGCTGTCAGGGAGCTGTCTCACTTGCCTTCCAGCCTTTCTTGACAGCCTTGGCTGTGGAACAGTCACATCCCAAGGCTGGGACCTCCCTGTCTCTCCCTGCTTGGCTCAGGTTCAGGATGGAGCAAACTTGGTTAATGTGTAATAAAATATTTCTTGTTTTTCTGGTGGAGGCTGAGTGCCCCGTCCCTGGGTCCCACCACGGGCACATCCAGAGCTGCCGCTGGGGAACCTGGAGATAGTTTCCTCCTTAGGGAAGCTTTTAATGTAAATTAGGTAAAAAGAGCTTGTCCACATCAGGAGAGTTCCTTGCTCTCAGAGCCATGGGAATGCTCCTGTGTCCTGAGGTGAACTCCATGGAAGTTTTATTCATGCCCAGAGTGGGGCTGTGAGTATCAGATGGGTCATTAAGGGAGTTATTAAAAGGAATTTTCTGTGACATTTCCTGGCTCAGCCCTACCTGCTCCAAAACACTGAGGCAGATTTTAGGTCTTGCCTTGTACCCAGGGGTTTACTTTAGTTCAAGTTTCTATTTCTGCTCCCTCATCCTTTTCCCTCTGCCCACTTATCCATGTGCTTTGTCTGCTGCTTCAGTGGGGAATTTTAAGGCAAACTGTTGTATTTTGTGGTCCCCTGGCACTCTGAGCTTATCAGAACCCTTCAGCACTGCTTGCTGAAGGGAGTGAAAGCTGTGTCTCCTCTGAGTGTGGAGATATGTGACCAAACCCAGGTGTCTGAGTGGTCAGTGTGGGAGGAACAAAGTGCTGTGGTCTCCAGGTAGTGCTGGGCAGGACACTGACACAGTGTTTTAATGTCAATGTGGCCAGACTGCACTGGAATCTCACTTTGGGCAGCTGGAGCAGCTTTGAGGAGTTTATGCCCAAAAATTCCTCCTGTGCACAGAACAGCAGGAAATCAGTTTGTGGGCTGGATCACACCATCAGGTCCTGCTTTCTCTCTTGGAATCTGATCACAGAAGTGGATTCCAGTGTTTCCTACCACACAGGGAAAAGCTGCATGTTGGCTTGGGTTGTTGGGCAGAGGTGATTGAGTTACTGTGGTGAGCTCCTGCCTCTACCCCCTCACAGGGCACCCAGCTGTGCTGATAGCATGTCATCCAAGGAATTCCCTGGAAAACAGGTCTTAGGCTGTGGTCCTTGAGTAATTCCACGAGCAGTAACACACAGGGAGTAATGAGAGTGCAGTGATGTGCTGTGGAGGATCATACAGGTCTGAGCTGGGCCTTGGGCATCTGAAGATGTTGGGCTGGAAATAAGATGTTAATGCCATCCTTGGGTCACTACTTGCTGGTAACCCAGGCCACAGCCTCATCCCTGCCCCAGCCCAATCTCTTAGTGTTCTGGAGACCCAGAAATTGCAACTAAAATGTGTTTGGTACTTAAATAAAATCAAATTATTTTTCTCTACCCCAAAATACTCCACTTCTGCCCCGGGAAAACAAGCCCTGAAGGGCTCTCTGAGTCCTGGAGATGATGTTGAGGGCTTAAATTTGTAAGGCACAATTTGCTTAAATCCATTGGGAGAATCCTCATTTCTCTTTAGAGCGGGTGGAGGTGGTTCAGTCAGACAGACACTGCTGGATCTCATCCCTGCAAAAAAATGGAGTTTAGTGGGATTGCCAAAAAGAGGCAGGAAAACCTGGCAGCCTGTGGCTGCAGCAGCAGAGGTTTAATAACTCCGTGTGCTAATAGCCTGACACGTTAATTAAGTGCTTGGGGCTCTGTGGGATCCCAAGTGCCCTGTGCTGTACTTACCACCTCGGCAATTGCTCAGGTTGGAATTTCTGCTCCTTGGAATTCCTCAGAGGGTTAACCTGGGTTATGGGGCCGTTTTGTGACAGTTTGTTCCTGAGGTCTGCAAGTCCCAAGCTGGAACCTTCAAACAGGGACAGCTCTGCTGGGGAAGGCCTTGCTGGAAGTCCTGGAGGTGTGGGCTCATCTGGGAGTGAGCTGATCCCATCTCCCCAGACACCTGTTCCCCATGGAGCTGCGTGGCTCAAGGATTTCCTCTGCTGAGCTAGATCTTTGCTTGGGTTGAGAGGTGAAATGCTGGGACCTGTACTCCATGGGATAGCACAGGTTGTGATGGATATAGAGCTTGGAATGCCAGACACCCCTGCAGGAGCAGGATGTGGATGAACCCTTGGGACTAGGAAAGAGGAAAAAACGACACAGAGATCTTCCTGGCGCTTCCAGCCCTTGGGCTCACACAGTCCTGGAGCAGGTGCTGCACTTCCTAAGCTTTCAGGATGTTGTGGGAAAAACCTTGTGAACCAAAGGAAGGGAATGAATCTTTTGGCCGCATTTCTGGGTTTTGTTTAGGCAGGAATGACTGGGAACAAGCTGTAAGAACGTTGGATCTCACAGTGTCCAGGAAGGAGAGTCTGCTTTCCAGGCTGCCTTTGGCATCTTCCGAAATGGTGTGGCACATGGAACAAGGGGGCAGCTTTGCTATTTACAGTTCTGAGCAACAACACCCCCGTTATTTGCCAGAGCAGGTACCTTGCAGGGGATAAGTCTTAATCCACGAGGATGAGCTTAATGGATCTGACAGAGCTCGAGTTAGAAAGTCTTTTTCCTCCTTGTCTCCCTCCAAGTGGGCTGTACTTGGAAGCAGGCCTTGCCCTCTGGCAGTCTGTCTGGTCACACACTTGCAGTGGGCTGTGGTGGGGTTTTGTTGTTAGTTTTGGAAGAAAAAAAATCAAATTTAGGCCTGTTCTGAGGAGGTGAGGCCAGTGTTCCCCTACTCGAGGGGTTTGCAAAGCAAACGAGATCGGAGGTGACTGGGCTGGCTGTCCCTGCTCCTCAGGCATTCCAGAGCCAAAGAGGGGCTAAAAATAGAAGTAATCTTTCCTCTGGGAAAAGGGCGGCTTGGCCTCTGCTCCAGGGGTGGGGGCACTGCCCTGGCATTTCGGATTGGTTCGCAAAGTCCTGCTGGGGGGATGGAAATCATTGCAGAAATATGAGCTATTTATTAGTCCATTGAATATGGGAGGAATTAGTGTTTGTGCTTCCGAACTGTATTACTGGGAATGAGCTGTTGGGACCAGGATTTTAAATGTGTTCCCAATATTTGGGCTTTAAAGCAGTTGTGTTTGAGTGTGTTTGCTCCCCTCTGGCAGCTCTGGTTGGGGCCCTTGGCCCTCTCCCTCCATGCTGCAGGATCTCCTCAGCCCCACACTGACACTGGCTGCAGTTCCTGTGCTAATTTAATCCACTTCAGCCCTTTGGTTGTTCCTATAATTAGACTTGTCTGCCATGTCCACAGAACACTTGGGAGCTTTGCTGTGGTATCCTTGATCTCTGCTCAACTTTTGGTGGCTTTTTGTAAATCCAGAGCTGAGAAAGGAGTGTCTGGCCTTAACTTTGATAGTGAAATAATTCATACTGCTCAGGCATCCTTAAAAGACAACTAAGGATTCTCCTTGCACTCCTGCATTAGAGAAGCCTTTCCAAGGAGCAGCTCCTGGTTGTTGCTCAGCCTTTGTGCTGGCCCCAGCTCATTACTGGAGCTGCTAATTGTGCCCATGAGGGGCTCTGAGCTGGCTTTGGGCAGGGGCTCTCACTTCCAAAGCTGTACTCAGAATTCCTTGTAATGCTGCTTCCCAGAGGCTGAGCTGATGAAGTGTGACCACACTGCTTAAAGCACTGGCCAAATCGCTCTGAAAGGGAGCTGGGAAGGAGAATTTGGGAGCTCAGCACAGCCCAGGATGGAGCAGCAGCAGAACAAAGAGAAAAGCAGGACCTGCACTGCCAGGCACCAACAGAACCACCCTGACCTGACTGTCCTGCTCTGCCTGTTTCTCCACAGCTGGCATCCAGTGGGATTTTGCAGGATGAGTTTAATGCAAAAGAGACTGAACTGTGGTTTGGGGCAGGTACAAAATCCCTGGAGACCAAGATCAGAACAGCTGACAGAAAGTGACATTCAAGGGGCTGTTCCCCAAGCCAAGGGAAGGTGGCTCCTCACTGTTTTACTTTATTTATTCCCCACAAACACAGGATTTAGTTCAGGTCTCTGAGCCATTCAGTCAAGCTTGGGTGAAATTTTGGAAGAAATGGAGTTGGGAATAAGCTTTTTAAACATAACTTTTTCTTTGTCTCTGCCTGCAGGGAAATCCAGCTCCTGCGGCGATTACGGCACAAAAACGTCATCCAGCTGGTAGATGTGTTGTACAACGAGGAGAAGCAGAAAATATATCCTTTTGCACAGGCTGTTGATCAGGTTTGAACTCCCACTGTTCCCTGCTGTAGTTCTGCTTTTGGGAAGGCCCTTTTGGATGTTTCTTAAGCTTAATTTTTTGCAGCTAAATTGTTTTTGCTGCTGTTAACCGTCCTGCCCACCTGGCAGACTTTCCACACAAACACAAATTCATACAGACACCAATCAAGGCAATTTTATCCTCACTTTGCTGGATTTTATGTGACTCTGCCACACTGAGAGGACTTTGCCTGGAACCAGCATGGAAGTTCCTGGAGCTGATCCCTCGTAGCGTGTGTTATAAATGCTACAAGGGATGCTTTTATTTTTGACAGTATTTTCTAACTGTCGTCTTATTACAGTACTCCAGAAAAGGAGTAATTTAATTGTGTGCGTTAATTAGATCAAACACTCTGCCACCAGATCATTAGGATAAAGCAGTGTGACAACTTCTGCTTGTGCTGCAGCCTCAACAGAGCAGGGGGACTGCAAGTCAATTACTGATAGAGAGATCCTGTTTAATTAGGTAGAAGGGAGGAGGCCGAGTGGGGAAAAGGAGCCCGAGAGAGACATCGTGTGTTGATACCAGGTGATGACAACCCAAAACCATCTCTGGGAAATGGGATCTCTCCAAGGATGCTCCTTGCTGGACTTTCTGGGCAGTGCTGGTCCAGAGTTGGTTTTCAGTGCTTTATCCTTGCAAGGACAGGTTGACTTTGTTATTTTTATCTTTATCTGCTCCTACACTCTCACCAAGTTTGTTTCTCCCTGTGGTGATTCTGGCAATAACTGGGGAAATTTGTTTTCACTGGAACTGGGACCAAGAATTCATCCATGTTTTTGTTCAAACCCTTCCCTAGCTCCTGGCTGGCACTGCCTGTGCTGCATTTCCTGGGCTGTGACAGAGCAGACCTTGAGCAGCCACATGGGGAACAGGTTTGGGAAGGATCCAGCAGAAGAGGGACTGTTTCCCTGAGGCTGCTCTGGAGGCAGAGCCCTTAGTCATGCACAGGGCTGTGTTGGCTCCTTGCAGCAAGCAGAGCTGGGGTTTAGGGGGGAGATGTCAACTTTCTCCTTGGTGATTAAAAAAAAAAATCCTCATTTCCAGACCAAGCATTGTGGGATTGGGAATTGGGGCTGTGGAAGGAAGGATTCTGTTCCCACCTGAGCGTTCTGTTGCTGGTGGAAGTGGACTGCAGGCTTGAGCTATTTGTCATAGGGTTACAGAATGGCTTGGGTTAAAAGGACATTAAAGCACATGCCATTCCACCCCCTGCCCTGGGCAGGATCACTTTCCACTATCCCTGGTTGTTCCAAGCCCCATCCAGCCTGGCTTTGGACATTTCCAGGGATCCAGGGGCAGCCACAGCTGTTCTGGGCACCCTGTGCCAGGGCCTCACCATCCTCACAGTGAAGATTTTTTTCCTAATCTCCCATCTAACCCCCCTCTCTGTCAGTGTGAAGCAATTTCTCCTTGTCCTGTCACTGCGTGCTCTTGTAAAAAATCCCTCTCCATCTTCCTTGTAGGCTCCCTTCAGGTTAAGACAGCATTTGAACAACTCACCTAATAAAAACCTTCAGTGATTTTCTGTGGGAAAGGGAAAGCTGTGGTGAGTGGATTAAAAATAACCACAACTCCTAGTATTTGAGGGTTGTTTGCTGGCCTGCTGTGGCTGGGAGTGCAGAGCTGGTGGTGAATGGAGAGCTCATCCAGGCAGAAAATGAACCCAGTTCCATGAGCAGCATCCCAGGGACCTGTTACCAGTGTGTACAGCTGAATGTAGGAGCAGAACCCCCTGAGGAGGAGAACTGAGAGCTTGGGGCACCTGTAATAGATCTGCTCCAGCCTGGAAGTCTGTTCTCTAATCTGCTTGATCAATCTGAAGTGGATCAATGACCAGGGAGGGGTGAGGAGTTAATGACACCCAGCCAGGCTGTCCTTGAGCCTCTTTGCTCCCCAGGAGCTGATCTGGAATATCTACCATCACTGTTATTCTGACAGTGGGAGAGTTGATGTCTTCCACATCACTCTCATAGAAGTAGTTCACAGATCTTTTTCCAGAGTAAGAAAAGGTAGAAATGAATTTTGGGAACTCTTTCTTGCTTTTACTGATTTACTGAGTGTCTTCGTGCCCATCATAAAATCTTGTTTAGGGTATATTTAGAGTATTTTAGGGTCTCTGTGAAGAGCAGCTCATGAAGAATGGAGTAGGAATTTAATGAGTTTTGGAGATGGAACATGCTGGAAAGGGGCAGCGGAGTCTTCAGCCCAGATCCCACCCAGGGCAGGAGTCTCCCTTCTGCCTCTTCTACCTCAGGTGGCTTCTTGGGGCAAAAGTAACTTATTTTGGGCTTAGGTTAAGAAGGCACCTGCCTGGAGGAATAACTGACTGTTCTTGGGATTGCAGGGGAGCCCTGGCAGCCTCTGCTCTACCAGGACACTCCCCAATGTCCCTCTGTTCTACTAGATCCCTCCAAGCCCGACTTTGCCTTCAAAAGCCCAGGGAGAGGAGGGAACAGGCAATTACAGCATCAGGCAGTCTCATTCCCATATTTTGGCCCCAGCATTAAAGCTTACAGAGATAAAAACTCAATTATGCTGCAAGGGAGCAAATGCTGCAAAGTGCCACCAGCTCTTGGCATTCTGTTGTAACTCTTTTTATCCACGTGGTTTCAAAAAGCTTCTCAGCTCTCCAAGGATTCTTTTTCCTGCTACTAGAATGCTCCTGTGGAGCTGGGAGTGAGCAGCACCTGTTCCATGGAGCACACAACTGGGTTGTTTGGGATGGGGAATGAGGAGTAACCAACTTTGGGGAAGGTGGCAGGAGCTCGTTGTCATCTCAGGTGCAGAACACCCGGGGCACTGGGGGAACAGGCTGCAGCTCTTCTGCCTGGGAGTTCCCAACTTTCTGTGCCCACTTCTGGATATTTTCCTGTTCTCTGTCATGCCTGTGAGATCTCCAGCTTATTTTCTATGGAGTTCCCATCCTGTTCCAGGTCTGGTCATGGAGCTGCAGATGCTCATTTGACTGAAGGATTTTCCTGTAGGTGCTTTCCTGTCCTGTGGGAGCTGGAGGAACATCCCTTAGTACCTGGGGAGTGCAGCCATTCCCTCTGGGATGGGGCTGCTGCCCATCTGAGGAATGTTTAACGCTGAGGAATGTTAACCCTTGAGCTTCCTTAACTCTGCCCTCACGTATATGGTGATGGAGTACTGTGTGTGTGGGATGCAGGAAATGCTGGACAGTGTCCCAGAAAAGAGGTTTCCAGTGTTTCAGGCTCACGGGTAAGTTCTGTTCCTCTCCCCTCTGTGTTCTCTCAAGTGGAGAGCTTGTTCTGCTCTGCTCAGGCTGTGTTTGAAAGTAAACCTGGCTTTGTGCAATAATTTCGTATTTACACCTATGCAGAAAGGTGAAAAGCTCTTGAAGTGGCCAGCAGGGATTGTCCTTAGATTCTGGGAGGAAAACCATCCTTCTACTGATTTTTCTGTTCTTTTTGTTTTACTTCCTGCGCCCTCCCCTGGTCCCAGTGCTCCTGCCATCCCAAGGAGTGTGAGGGGGGAATCTCCTGCCTAAATGGAGGTCAAGCCACAGTTCAGCATCAGAAAAGACTTTGAAGGCTTTGGGATGGATTAGGGATTGGCAATATCCAGCATAATCTGGTAGCTGGGGTAGTTAGCTGGGATAAGCTGGAGCCCCTTTCACTCCTCAAGGAAAGAAACTTGAGAATTCTAGGAATAGATAAAAAAACATTGTCAGGATCAAATCAGGGCAGAGCAGCAAATCTGTGGCAACTACATAATTTTATGGTCATATTTTCATTTTATTTTAAGAGATGTCTGAGATTACAGACAACCGAAGTGAAATTCAGGCACATTAATATTATTTCTGGGTATTATGAGATTAAACACTTGCCTCTACAACTGCTAGGCTGCTTGTGGGTTACAAAGATGGCCCAGAGTCTCTGACCACAGCAAAAAGATCCTTTCTGCTGACTAAAAGTGTTTGATTTTTTTCCCCTCTGCCTCTCTCTGCAGGTACTTTTGTCAGCTTATAGATGGCTTAGAATACTTGCACAGCCAAGGGATTGTCCACAAGGATATAAAACCGGGGAACCTCCTGCTAACAACCAATGGGACACTAAAAATATCCGATTTAGGCGTAGCAGAGGTATGTGAGAAGCACAGCAAAGTCAGAATGGGGCATTCTAGATTGAGGTCACCTTTGTGGTGTCATTGATTTATTGTGCATTTAGGCTTTTGTTCTGTTGCACTTGCAGAGTGCTCTGAGTGACTCTGAATATTTATTGCAATTGGCAAAGCACTTCTTTTAGTAACAGCATGAAACTTGTGCTCAGGAAGCACAGAGGAGGAAGATGTCAATCCTGGACGAGCCCAAAAGTGGGGGGAAATGGGGATAAGCTACATAACCTTATCCTTTTTTTTTAATATGTCTTAGGTAGGAGAAGTGCAAGAGTCGTCACTGTGGTGTGTGGCTGCTGTGGTGGCATGATCTCATCATCTGTAGATGTTCAGTAGAGGAGTTTTTCCCTGTAGTTTCCCAGGTGGAACTTTTCCAAGAGTCACAGTTTGTTTTCCTTGGAAGCCTGACACTGTTTGGTCTCTCCTGCTGCAGGCATTGCATCCATTTGCAGAGGATGACACGTGCAGGACGAGCCAAGGGTCGCCAGCATTCCAGCCCCCAGAAATTGCCAATGGCCTTGACACCTTTTCAGGCTTTAAAGTCGACATCTGGTCTGCGGGGGTGACGCTGTGAGTGCCCAGGAGCCCCTGGGAACTTCATGATTAGTGACACCCTCAGATAGCTCAGTCCTGGCCCAGCTCTGTGATCAGTGCTCTTGTGTGGTGGGGGGAGCTGAGAGGGGGGTGCTGCTTGCTCCTGTGGGTGGGCTTATGCTCCCCAAAGTACCTGTGATTCTGCACAAGGGGGTCTTTGCTCTCCATTAGTGACTCTGCAGCTGTTGCTCAGCTCTCAGAGGCACAGCCAGAGCAGTAATAGAAACCACAAGTATCTCCAGTATTTATTTTTAAGTTTTCGCTTTCCCAGACTGTCAGGCAGATGTCCTGGTGGTTTTGACCCCTGTGAATGAAAAGCTGTGAGGAAGGCAGGCTAAGCTTAAAGAGGTTTTGCACATACTGCCAAATATTCCTCTTTTGGTTTCCTCTTGACTGCTTTTGGTTTACGTAGTCAGGTAAGAACTGAGTACCTGTGTTCTGCTTCTCATCCTACTTCTCCTTCTGCCTTCACAGATACAATATCACAACGGGTCTGTACCCTTTTGAAGGGGATAATATCTATAAATTATTTGAAAACATTGGGAAAGGCGACTACACAATTCCAGAGGATTGTGGTCCTCCACTCTCAGACTTATTGAGAGGTGAGTCTTCCCAGCTGCTTCCAAAAGGGTAACATTTATAGATGCAACAGCTTGCACAGTTCCAGAGCTTCCTTCCAAGTGTCCTGTGGGGATATGGGATCCTGTTAGTCAGGGAGGTTATGCTTACAGTCCTACAAGACTCTGGCAGATCTTCAGCACTGTTGTGTTCCTGAGATGCCGGCACAGCTCACAGCCACTACTATGTAGAGTTGGTTTTTGCATTGTTTCCTGTGCTCTGAGAAGCTTTTACATCTAAAGACAAAGCCCACAAGAGGTTAAATTTAAAATAGCATAATAGCATTGATGCAGGTTTGGACTGTGAGAGTGCTCAGATGCTGTGTCCAGGCTTTCCCTGATGTCACATACTGAGTATTCAGGGTCTGCTGTCCCTGCTCATCAACCTCTGCTCTGGACTTACTTGTCTCAGTCCCATTTGTCTCCTTCCCCCCAAATTCAGAGGTACAGGATATTGGAGCAGTCACAGTTTCACAGCAGGGCTGAGATAGGACCAGGAGTGGCACCTTCTGGGGAAAAAGTTGTGGGGCTTTTTGGTTTTTTTTATTCCCATCACTTATTGCAGCAGTTTGAGGTTTAGTGCTGAACAGTTTCTACCTGTGGAATCTGAGTGGTCAGGCAGGGCAGCAGTTGTGCTGTATGCACAGCAGGCAGCCTGGTGAGCTCCTTTAGCAAGAGCTGGGATGTGATTCCAGCCTGTGGGAGAGCCTGACCGGCATTCCCAGTGCCTGCTCAGCAGCAGAACAGCTGAGTGCAGCAGTGCTCCCCAGCCCTCAGCATGGGCTCATCCTCTCCTTTCTCTTCAGCTCTTTGTGAGGAATCAGCCCCCAGATGTGGGATGTTTGTCTTGTTTCACATTGGTTTTCCTGGTCCTGGTGCTCTGTGGGGTTGGTGAGGGGCTGTGCCCCCCCCCCGCTGGCAGCGTGTCAGCTCTGCAGGTCCCGGGCTCCGGGTGCAGGGACACGGCTCCGGGCTCCGGGTGCAGGGACACGGCTCCGGGCTCCTGGTGCAGGGACACGGCTCCGGGCTCCTGGTGCAGGGACACGGCTCCGGGCTCCTGGTGCAGGGACACAGGCTTGTTGCAGGGACACAGCTCCGGGCTCAGAGCAGGGCCCTGGCTCCTGGTTCATTGCAGGGACACAGCTCCGGGCTCGGAGCATGGCCCTGGCTCCCTGGCTCAGTGCAGGGACACAGGCTCGTTGCAGGGACACAGCTCCAGGCTCAGTGGAGGGACACAGGCTCGTTGCAGGGACACAGCTCCGGGCTC
>VXBI01007294.1:85410-103174 GCA_013397375.1 Toxostoma redivivum
GCACGGCCCTGGCTCCTGGCTCAGTGCCGGCCGTGCTGGCGGCAGGTGGTGCTGTCAGTCCGAGCTCTTCCGCTGCCGCCGCCCGGGGCTCCCCCGGCCCCTCAGCACCAAGGAGCTGCCAGACCTCCACAGCCCCCCTCGGAGGCTATTTTAGCTTCTCTGGCCCCATGCCAATGATGAAATCAGTTATTTCCATGTGTTTCCAAAAGCATTAGCCAGCTTTAGCAGCTTTCTGAAGGCGTTACATAAGGCAGCGCTTCCAATGGCGCTCGGCACAGCCGGGATCCGGCTGCTCTGCTGAGCCCGACACGGTGGCTGCTCCTGCCCTGATGTGCTTCACATTGTACCTGCCAGCCCCAGGGAACGGTGGCCTGAGCTCTGTGTGGCATTTGGCTTGTGACTGCTGTCCCCAAATGTGGCCTTTTAATGAGCTGGGAATTGCCCAAATGGAGCAAATCCCGAAGTCCTGTTGGTCCGGCAGCAGTTCTGCTGAAGCATCCAGCAGAATTCCTTGGAGGTTTGTGATCAGCCTCTCAGCTGCACTTAGTGATTCCCCCAGGGAAAAAGAGCGTGGCAGTTTTCTCTTTTCCTGTGCTGAGGATATTGACAGCTTAAAATCTTATGCTTCATTAGCACAATAACTCCTCTCCTGGTTCTCTTCCCACCCCTGCATGAGATCTGGAGCCAGAATTACCTACTCTTCCCTCTGCCTGATTTTACATGGAGGAGCCTTGAATCTGGTGCCCTTTGTCCATCTCTTACAGCCTGAGTCTCCTCTTGCACCCTCACTGCTGTCATTTTGTCTGTCTGCATCCCTTCTTTGCTTGTGCACCACAGAGGGTGGGAGTCAAGTGGGATGGTGAGAAGAGGAGCTTGTCTGGGAGGAGGTGGCTATACCCCTTTCTTTTAGGGCAGTGGGAAGCCCTAAGGATCCCTTTTCCTGTCCTCTCTCCCACCTAAGAAGTCTCTCACCCTTCATCTTGCTGTGTACAAGCTGCTGCATTGCAAAAGATGACAAAACCTTCTGATATTCCCCTTGCTTGGTGTGAGGCATATTTTCCAGTGGTCAGCATGCCAGGTGGCCTTGAGGGGGATGAATTTTGGAGTGGGATTGCCCCAGCTCTGCCTGCTCTGGAGGCCTGAGCAGCTCCCCAGCATCTCCTGAAGCCCAGGGCTGAGCTGTGCAGTGGTGGCACCACGTAGCTATGGTGACAAACCTGGCTGCTTTATTTAGTTCCTGCTTTTTCTCCAGAACATCTGCATTTCCTGGTTGGTGCCTGCTCCTCCTGCAGCAGGCTGGAGCTGAATCCATTGCCTGTGGATCAGATACTGTAAATGGCTATGTTTGTGTGAGCAGCACAGACACCCCCAGCTCAGCTCTGTTGCTCTGGCGGTTTTGTCTCATCTTTGTGTTGCTTTGAAAGGCTCTAAAAGCCCTTGCAGGGTTATGAGTGCCTGGTCTGGGTTTGAGTGAGGCAGAATTCAGTGCAGCAAAGTGCTCATTTCCTCTGTCTGCCAGGGCTGTGCTGACCACAGGCCCCACAGCCGGGCTCTGAAGTAAACACAAACACACTTTGTAAAGGTTTTTTTGTTCTTCTGTTGACTACTTTTGTAGTGCGTCTTCACTTTTTCTTCCCCTTGAGCTTGTTCTTATCTTTGTTCCCCTTTTCCAGAACAGCAGAGTTTAGAGGACTTAAAGCTTCAGTGGTATTTGGCTTGTAAAGAGACTCGCATGACAGTATATCCTCCAGATTAGTTGGGATGCTGCTCCTTGTTTTGTCTCCCTAATCAGGGATGAAGCTTTATTTATACTCTTCAGGGATGGAAAGAAGAAGGGCTGGTGCTGTTTTGTGTGTGCAGTCAGGAGAGATGTGTCAGAGTGGAAGAGTTTATAAATAGCTTTAAGGTTCTTCTGGCAGCATCTGCCCATGGCTTATCAACTCCTGTGCACTTTGCTTCTGGACCAGAAAAATGCACAAGGTCAGCTTTCCTCCTCCTGGTCTAATAGACTTTTACTGGAAGAGGAAGCTCTGAGGCTGCAGCTCTGCATTGATCAGCATCTGGATTGATTTCCAGGCCTTGTGACCTGGGACATGGTGGTTGGATCCTCAGCAGGCTTTTTTCTCACTTCCATGACCTTTCCTTGCTGGGACAGTGAGAGGATGTGTCCTGGTGACAGTGGGGTGCTTTAATTCTGCTGTGGCAGGAGTCCCCAGGGCTGTCTGTGCCCATCCAGAGGCCTGGCCTGGATCACAGGCTCGAGATTTGCCTGCAGAGGGAGTTTGTGGCCAGAACAGCCAGCTGAGTGCAGGGAGAGGGAGATGATCCTGCCTCATTTACAGATTTGCCTCACACTACTTTTACAGTGGTTGTTAAATGTTGATCCAAGTTGGAGACTGAAGTAGAATCCAGATTGAGTTCATTAACCTTGCTGTTATTTTTCCAGTCCCACACCTGAGACTGTCCTGTGTTCTGAACTCCAGGAATTCTGCCCTGGAGCTGTGCCTGTCCAGAATCACTGAGTGTGTGGGCTGGGGGGGGGTTAGGAGCTCAGGGCAAATCCATGATCTCCAGCTTCTGGGTTGTCACTTGATGTGATTTGAAAGTGTTTTGAAACTGTTGATGTGCAGCAGAGAGAGGACACAATACCCCTGTCTGGGCACAACTGTGTAATGTCTGTTCTTATCAGTTTAATACCTGATAATTCTCAGTGAGAGCACTTCATATTTTAGGAATAATTTCCTCGTGGAAAGGGTTGCCAGGCACTGGATGGGGCTGCCCAGTGAGTTTTGGAGCCCCCATCCCTGGAGGTCTCCAAGAAACACCTGGATGTGACACTCAGTGCTCTGCTCTGGGTGACAAATTGGGGATCAGCCACAGGTTGGACTCGGTGATTCTGTGACACCCCTGTATGGACACAGGGAATACTGGGGAGCAGAGCTTGGAATTGTCCTCTTGAAGCATTCCCTGGCACAGGCTGTCCCATCCCTGCTCACAGATAAACTCCAGGGAAGTCTTTACCCTAAATGGCCGCGAGCGGCGGCTGCTGCGGGCAGACACTCCGGGATGACTTGCCTGGTGAATAGAACATGATGTTTTGTCTTACTGAAGCCTCTCTTCAGTGCAGGACTTGAGCCACGGAGCTGCCACAAGTGACTCAGAGCTGAATGCATGAATGTACATTTTCAGCGAGGACACTTTTCCGCTTTCTTTCAAATGTTGCCCCAAATGCTGTCATTTTTCATTGAAGTAAAAATTCCTTTAGCTCAATTATTTTCCTTCTGCCTTTTTAATGGTTTGAGAGCAACAGCTCCCTGTGCTGTGGCTGTTTGTGCCTACTGCTCTTGGGCCTCTTTTAATCATTTACCTTAAACTTCTCCTGCTTGTACCGGTTTCATCTGGTAAATGCCTTAAATTTCAAAAACACCTTGAAGTGTGGTTGGTAAATAAATCAGTGGGGGGAGTGGGTGGTGTCCTGACTTCCCTGTTTCTCACAAAATTGATAAGAGAACACAACCAGTACTTGCTCCTGTCCCCTAAACTTCATGTGAGAGCTCTTTGCAGCCCTATTTCTTAAAAAGAAAAAAAAAAGCCAACTCATTTGGGCAGCTCAGCTGTGAAGCTGTCTGATCATCTTATTAATAGGTTCTTTAATTAGGTGTGGGATTTTTTTTTCTCTGAACTTATTTCGTTTTCTGTAAGGTGAGGAGAAATTCCATCTGAATGTGAGAAAACTCCTTTGCTGCCAGGGTTGAGCTCTGGAACAAGTTGCAATTGGGGGGGTTGTAGAGTTTCCATCCTCAGACACCTTCAAAACTCAGTCCAAACAATCCAAAGCTCTGAGGAATTGGGCTCTGAGGACTCCAGTGATTTGAATTCCTGAGCCAGGAACCTGACCTGTGACCTGGTGAGCTCTTCCTGGATTGCTTTAACCTACTTCATGTGATGTCATGTGGATCAGTAGTGATCCCATCTGCCATAAAGCTTTTAATGCTGTCACCAGCATGGATAAACCTTCCCAAATTGCCAGGGCAAAGTGTATTTTGGGTTCTGGGGACAAAATAACTTCAACTTTTCCCCACTGTATGTCCTATCCCCCCCTCTTTGCCTGTATCTGATGTGGTATGAACAGACTGACAGGGAAGATGATCTGGAGCAGTTTTTGGTATCACGTGTGCTGTGGTGATTTCTCTCTTCCATGACCTTTGAATTGCAGGATTTTACCTGCAAGGCCCTGGTAGCTTCCTGCTTTTACTAGGATGTGTCTTTCCATCCCTCATTTCCAAGCATCCACCTAGATGTATCCCCCACTCCTGTGTTCTCAGTGTGTCCTTGTCCTGGCTCTCCCCAGCACTCTGCACTGTTTGCTCCTGTCCTGACTTTCTGAATTCCTGTTTGACAGTGAGTGCTGCTTCCCAGACTTTCTGGTTGCTGGAGATGGGTTCCTCCTGTTCCAGCCCATCTCCAAACCCTCACTCTTCATGCAACCTGTACAAGACTTGATAGTACAGGTGCTTCAGGAGCAGCAGGGGACCATCCATTAAAAGCAAAACTCCTTGAAGTGTGCAGCCATGAGGCTTTGTTAATGTTCATTAGGTGAATATATTCCTGGAACCTTTATTGGAGAATATTTTGGATGCTGCTGGATCGAACTCTCAGGGTTCCATTGGCTCATTTCCAAAGAATATGGCAAAATTTGCTCCTTCCCTTCTGTTGAGTTGTGAAGCTTCTGAAAGGCAGTGGAGCAGAGTGGGCTTCCCAGGAAGCTGTTTAAGGAATCCACCTCCCTCTCTCCCGGAGAGAATAGGGATGAGCTGCTTTTCCTCTCCCCACTCTGCTCAGCACCCACCTCAGCTACCTCAGCAGAAGATCCCAGAAATCCAAGTCCTAGCCAGGGCACAAGGATGGGCAGTAGGATGATTTTTTGTTAACTCTCCCCAGCTGCACCACAGAATAGAATTCCACTAGACCAGATGATGTGAGACACTGAGCAAGAGGCTTTAGCTCTTCCATGGAAATGCAAAGTCTTGATTTTCCTTGCCTGGAGACTTTCTTAGAGCTGTGATTGAGGGCTGGACAAGCCTCAGTCCCTGCACTGGGAGGGAGGGAAGGGCTGTACCTGCTTTGCTGTTGGGAAGCTGAGGAACAGACTGGAACAGTTCAGCAGTGGGATTGGGATTTTATGCTGAGTTTCCTGTGGCCAATGGAGCAGACCCCTGCCTGGAGCTGCCGGGACTGGACACAGCATGGCTGTGGGGAGGGAGGGGGAGGGAAGGACAGATCTTTGTGCTTCCTGGCTTCTACTCAGCTGAGAGTGTCTGTGATCACACCTGGACTTTTTTTCCTTCTTTTCAGGGATGCTTGAATACGACCCAGCCAAGAGGTTCTCAATACAGCAGATAAGGCAGCACAAGTGAGTGTTACCAGTCCTTCTCTTCCTGTTCCTCCTATACCTGTGCTCCTGCTCTCACCTCCTGTTTTCTTCTGACAGCAGACACATGGAAGTCACTAGATCTCCTTCCTCCAGCTCTGCTGGGGCTCTGGCAACCTCCACTCGGCTTTTTTTCCTCCTATTAGAGCATCCGGTGAAGCACTGGAATTGCTAACTAGTAAATAAGGAATATGTTGGACGTCTGTTTGTGGCGTGCCTGCTTCTGGATAATTAAGGGTTCTGGATAATTTTTTCCAGAGGCCAGCAAGTACTAATGGAGCAGAACAGGAGGTCCTGAAGGCTGTGTTATTGAAGTAGGACTGTTCAGTAACGTGTGTTAGTTCTGGCCAGTCTGGGGACAGAAATATCCCCTGGTATTTGCTCCATATGGAGACAGTATGTGGAAAAGCGTTCCAGGACAATAGGAAATTTTTTTTTTTCTTTCTCTTTAATATCACAGTCCTCCCCCATATCCTCCCCCATTTTCCGTGCCATAGTCGGGGGGGAAATGCCCCTTTATCACTGAGGGGTTTTTTTTTAAAGGATCTGTTTGAACACGCTGGCTCCGAGCAGAGATTTCCTGGGCGGATAAAAGTACAAGAACAAAAAGCATCATGAGGCTGCTTCACTGCGGAGGCTGCATTAGCTTATCTCCTCTTGAAATGGGAAGTGCTTCTGAGGACAGGCAGAGCTGCCTCTGGACTGCAGCTGCTTGGCCTCTGAGCCTGCCCAGATCCTTTTGGGAGCTGTAAAAGCAAGGATGTGATCCAGGGTGGTGCTGAGCCCAGTCCATTCTGCAGGAACAGCTCTGCTTTCCTCTTGTGTCTTTGGAAAAGCCCTGTGCTGTCAGGTGATGGTCCCTGGGAGGTGCCCAAGGAGCCACAGCCAGAACCTGAGAGGCCTGAAATGCACTGGGGCTCTGCAGGGAGCAAACAGGACCAGCTCCAACAGGGATTGGAGGGACCAGAGTGCAAGCAGGGCTGAGGGGGCAGGGTTTATGGAGCTGTCCAGGTGATTAATTAAGTGTCAGCATGACTCTTTTGTAGTAGCCAAGCCCCATGCCAGGGTTTTCAGGGGCTCTGGGTGCTGAAAGGCACAGGCATCTTCCATTTGAGGCTGCCTTACCCTGCACATACCTCCCAGTACCAGTGACCATGACCAGATCAGCTTGCCATGCTTCATCAGGAAGCACTGCAAAGAAGCAGGAATTAAGTCTATGGAGTCATCAGTAGGTGTTGAGAAAAGCACTAAAAGTGCTTCCTTTCCTGTGGCTGCAGTAGCCACCCCTGAGCTCAGGAACTGCCCCGGGTCCTCACGGGTCACTGCTGGGTGATTGAGCTGGTTCCCCAATTCCAGATACTCCATTTTTCCCTCCTCCCACATGGCAGTGATTTTTTGTGTCAGCATTGCCCATCTGGAAGCACAGAGGGGTCTCCAGGGATGCTGCCTGTAGTTAGAAAGCCAGAGAAACTGGAGCAAGCCTCTGGCATGGGGCAGCCACTGAGCTCCTCGGCTGCTGTGCCGAGCCTTTTCATCCCACAGCACTCAGAGGGGCTGAGGAACGGCTCTACCTGCAAACCCAGGAGAATTTCCAAGGCTTAGGCTCTTATTAGTTTTGTGTGAGCTTAGCCAGTGCTTCTTAACAGGCTTTTCTCCCCTATTAGTAATTGCCTCCTTCCTCCTGCTGTGGCATCTCGTAATTACATCAAGCACAGCAGAGCTTGCAGCCTGGGCCTTGGATGTGTCTGTCCAGCTTCTTTTTGTGCTAAAGAATCCAGAGCTTCGTTCTCCTGGCTTTTCTTTAAATAGAAACTTAGCCCTGATGCTTAACCTGACCCTGGTTTTTTTTTTTTTTGGTTGTTTTTTTTTTTCTTTGTAAATGGAACACAGCAGTCAGGACAGCAGGCAGTCATTCAGGTATTGGCAGAGGGGTTTGGGAAAGCACTTTAGTAAGAAGAGATTTGATTTCTAGAACCCTTAGATTTCTTCTATTGGCCGGAGTAAATCATTAATGATTGTGGGTTTCTCTACACTCCTCCCCCCAAAATCATGTGCTAAGGACAGGAACTAAACCAGAGAAACATCAAGCAACTTCCCCAGGCTGCCCTGCTGGGATGGATCCCGTCTCAAACCAGAATCACCCTGTGCCTTTTCATACTGCTGGAAGTCTCCTTTTATGTCTTTGTGCTGCTGTTCCTGGGGACTCACTCATATGGACAGTCAGGATCATCAAAGTGCTCTGAAATCAGCAGGAGCAGCCCCCTGGGCCCCAGGCAGCAGTTCTGCACTCAGGCTGCTGGACCAGGCTCATGTCAGGGTGTTGGGAAGGGGCAGTGTTCCCCTGCCCTGGGGGAAGGGTGATCCCAAGCCGCCACAGAGTTGGGGCTCAGCACACATCCTTCCCCTCTCCACCTTCTATAAAGTGTGAAGGCCCTTCCAGTGGGATCAGGGTTAAAATCAGTGGCTCAGGGGCACTGAGAAAGCACCAAGGGAGCAGAGTGCTATTCCATAGGGAGCAGAGCTGCAGGAGGCAGGGAAGGCATCCAGGCAGCCCAGCAATGGTAATCCAGCCATTCCTCCCATTATTCCTGTCAGCTATTCCAAATGCTTTTGCCCTGCAGCAGCAGAGGAATGCTGGAGGAAGAGTCTGCTGAGTTTCATCCCTACCAGCTGCCTTCCTCCCTCCTCACTCCTGCAGCTGAACTGCATCAAACTCCTGTCTCTGCACTTTTACTGGAGCGGGACGAAACAAAATGCTGCTTTGTTCAACCCAGTCCATGCAGAGCAGACCTGGAGCTGGAAATGGAAATGAGTTAAACTTCTCCCAGCCTGTCATCTCAGAGCTTAGGAACTGCCAGAAGCTGACCCCTGAATAGCAATGGAAGAGCCTGAAGACCTGCTTTCCCTGGAAGGTTCTGAGTGGCACGATGTTCAGTGGAAAACCACTGCTCACAGCTGAACTCTGTGAATATTTGGTGCTCCTGGGATGGGAGCATCCCTGGGATGGGGATTGTAGGGCAGGGAGGAAAAGCTGCCAAGAGCCAGGGAGTTCCAACCTCCTCCCTATGGATTATCCACCACCTCCCCTCTGTCCTGTGCTTTTGCTGAAGGGCTTCCTGCTCATACACTGCATTTTGTTACTAATTCACTGACCTGCTACAGCACTTAAAGTGATGAAGTGGATGCAGAATTCTACCTCTGTCCCTTGTTTCCAAGGCAACCATCTTCCCTTCCCTTTCCACAAGTATCACACTTAATTTGTTCAGGCGCAGATCCGATTGCAGGAGTTCGTAGCATGAGAGGGGAGGCACTTCCACTTTTTGTTAGTGGAGGTGCAAATTAACCTGCAGGGCTGGGGTCTCCTCCTGCCCTCCTGGAGCTGCTCTGTTGTCTTCCCCAGCACTGTAGGGTTTAGAGTGTGGCTCTGGGTTTCTGTGCTGTTCAAATCTAGTTACCAAACCTCTTGGAAATCTGTCTGGTGCTGCTGAGGGCTCCTTTGCAGGGGCTGACTGCTCCTGAGCTGCATTTGAGGGAGGGAGAGGGACTGCCTTGTGGGCTTTCCCCATCCCTTCTCTGTAGTGCCAGGAAGTGATCTCCCCTCAGCAGGACACAAAGAAGCATTCCTCTTCCTTCCTGTGGCACCTGGCTCAAACTTCCTGCCCTCTGGCAGCACCTGGAAGGGATCTTTCCTTCTTTTACCCACATTCTGCAAATAATTTTTTTAACCTGGTGTGTTAAAGGACTGAATCTCCAGAACTCCTTGTAGGACTCTGAGCCATCCCTGCCACTTTTGGTCCTACTACCAGCTGGGAGAAACTGGTGTTTTTATACTTCTGTTTGTTCTGAGCATGACTGAAGAGCTTGGATATCTCTTGATCCAGCAAGAGCTGGAGTGGTGATTGCAGGGACACTGCTGGCGTGTGTTGCCTTTCCCTGGGACATTGTGTGCCTTCCACGATTGCCTGTGAGGGAGCTGAGCTAAACTGGAGCCCTGTTCATTGCTGCTTGTGGTGACAGTGACCTTCCAGGGAGCTCGAGGCCCTTACATGGCATCACAGGAGGTGGAGAATCTCTCGTCCTGACCCTGGCTGGCAGGGCAGGGATCTGCAGCTTGGCATCTGCTCTCAGAGAAAACCATCCCTGTGCAAACCAAGCCAACTGCAATGTTTGTGACCCAAATGGGAAGTGAATAGCTGGGAGTGTTGGAAAGCTGCAGCTGTGCTTACAAGATTCTTATTTTAACCTTGCTTATACCAGGACTTGAAAAGAGCAGAGGGAGGACTTGTGATGGGAGATCTGAGCTTGGGAGCTGCAAACTAAACGGGCTCATTAAGCACTGGGCAACCCAGATTCCTCTTTTCCTTCAGTCCTTGACCCTTGCTGTCTTATCTCCCTGTGGCTGACAGCAGCTGTCTGGGCACCACTTCTGCCTGGCAGGATCACAATTAACGCTTGTGCCGCTGCTGGCCGGGGGTTCTGAGCTTTGCAGGGGCCTCAGTGAGCTTGTGGAATAGGAAGAAATAATCCCTTACTACTGCTGCCTTCACTCTAAAGCATTTCTAAGCCACTCCCAGCCCTTTGAAACAGAGACCAGAGGGGAATCTGCCTCTTGCAGAGGGATGTTTTGCACAAGGGGCGCTTCTGAGATATCCAAAATCTTTTCTTCGCCCTCAGGGTTAAAGCAGCTGCCACAAGCACCAGTAACTCTGTGTGTGCTAGTGCAATTAGCTGAGGAAACATCCCTGAAACTGGGAATAACTGGTGGAACAGGGCACTCATCAGCAGGGCTCTGACTCAGCCTATGTTTTGGGTGGTGGTTGAGGAGGGGCTTTATTTCATGGCCATCACTGACCAGGAGGTGCTGCTTTCTGGCTCAGGCAGTGGCTTCCTGAGGCAGATGAGGGTGTTCCAAGAGCCAGTGGTCCTCAGCTGAAGAGCAAATCTTTAGTGACAACCTCCAGCACCAGCACAGAAAGCGGAATGTCTGTCCCTGCTGGAAAATCCTTGCCAGGAAATACTCCACTACTCTGTACAGAATTGCTTGAGGCTCCTTCCAAGAGGTCTTTGATTTTTCTTAGAACTTCAATGGATTTCTCTTCTCACTCTCTATCCTCATTACCATATATGCATATGCAAGTGTTTGAAATCACCTCCCGGAGGATGGAAGCATAATGACTAGAGTACAGTGATTCAGGTTTCTGCTGCTAATAAAAACCTATTTTTACTCTCCTGGTAAGTAGGACAGGAGGGAAGAGTGAGGCAGAGCTGAAATACAGCAAAATAAAAACACCAGTTGCCGTAGACTTCCAGGCTTTTTCCCTTTAAAATTCTCCTTTCAACAGCAATCACTCTGATCTCATTTGTCCTGCATACTCCCTTCTCCCAAGGGCTCTTGTGTTGAGTTTGGATCCCTCAAGCCTCAGTGCCCCTGGCAAAACCAGCTGGTGGCTGGTGGCTCCTCTGCCCCTGTGCTGCTGATCCTGCCAGGCTGGATCAGCCCAGGCTGGATTTGCTGTCTTGGCAGTCACTTCCTCGATGAACAGAGTCTCCAAGGAAGGGAAATGGATTGATCCGATTAGGAGAGCGGTGTGCCACGCACGTCACCAAGGAAGCCATCCATGGCATCAGTGAAGAGCCCTGGGCCAGAATCGAGTTATGCTGGTCCCACTCCTTTCCTGCTGGTCCAGCAGCTGGGATGGGCTTTGCTTAACTCCTGTAGTGCCCCTTCAGGGACCAGAGGTGACAACTGCCAGCTGAGATCTGCAGCAGTTCTTGTCCCTCTCCCCAAACAACACCTTCCTCCCTGCAGGCAAGAGGCTGCCTGGCTCCAAAACTCCATTGCTGCAGAGAAAACAGTTTAAAGATGCTGATGGTGAAGCAGTTTCTGGATGAGAGCTCACCCCTCCCTTGAATCCTGCCTGATTTGTCCCAGTAGCTGCATTTCCATTTGTTTATCTCCTCACTCCTCGCTTTTCCTGATAGTTTTGTTAGAATCCCACTTTTTTTTAGGCCGACTGTCAAAGCAGTGTAAGACTAGAACAAAATGATAATTACAGCTCTGCGCAGGAGGTGCCTTCAGCCTTCCTTCCTGAAAGGAATTTGGAACTGGGGTGATAAAAACCAGATGGCTCAGGTTGATGAGAGTTCTTGGGCTGGCTCAGGCCCTCCTCCATGGTTGGAGGCCAGGAGTCACTGGATGCCAACTGCAGGATGGGAAGCACTTGTGTCCCATCAGGCTTGTGTGGGCTGGAAAGGTGTGTTAGAGGTACCTGGGTCTGGAGAAACCTCTGCTCCCACACACATTTAGGGGGTCACTGGGAGTGTGGAGGCTCCAGCAGCACTTCCAGGAAACTTTGGGTGCCCATATGCAGCACTGGGAGATGTCCCAGACAGTCTGGAGTCAGAGCTCTGCTATGGGAGTACGATGAAAACCTAAGAGGTTTATCCCATCTGGCTCTGGGATGTGCTGGGAAGCAGCCTGCTGGATTCCTGATCTGATTAAGAACAGCTTTTGGAGCTGATATCCTTTCCTGGCCAGATGGCAGCACAGGGCTTGGTGGTGATAGGAGTCCCTTGAGACAGGGAGGATTAAAAAGATAAAGTAGAAGTGTTTCTGCTGTGGCCTTGGTGCAAACTGGCTTTTAGAGGAAACTGCTGCAGTAACTGCCCCTCTACTCAGGCTGGGATCCTGCAAACTTGTGTCTGTTGGGCTGAATCAGCCTCAGCTTTAGGATAGGGGATGCTCCTTGCTTGGGTAATAAAACTCAGGAGCTCTGGCAGCTCTGCTGATGTGTTTTGACTTACAGGTAGTTTGGGCTGGAGTTGGTGATGGAGAGAGTGGTCCTGAGCTGCCCTCTGTGCCTGTCCCTCTGTTCCTGACCTGTTTCCAGTGTGTCCTTCAGCACACTCCACTACCAGCACCTGCCCAGACCTTTGGGTTCCTCCTGACCTGCTGTGGGGGGAGCTCCCAGCTCAAAATATTGGGATGGGCTGGGGCCATGCTCACTGGAGGACTCCTGCATGCCTTGTGCACTGACCCAGCTCTGCCCTTGGGCTCTCTGCAGCTGGTTTAGGAAGAAACACGCTCAGGCAGAGGCGCTGGTGCCCATCCCTCCCAGCCCCGAGACGAAGGACAGGTGGAGGAGCATGACGGCGGTGCCTTACCTGGAAGATCTGCATGGCTACAATGAGGAAGAGGATGATGACTTGTATGACATTGAAGATGATATCATCTACACTCAGGACTTCACAGTACCAGGTAGGGGAGAAGTGGTTGTGAGGGATTTTTTGTGTTTAAAGGTGTTTTAGGAAAGGCCTCGAGGTCTGAATAATCCTTTCAGCAGAGGAGGAGATTCTTGGTTGTGGAATGGTGTGAGTGAGCCATGATGCTCCTGATTCCTCAGTCCTTTATTTCATCAACCAGGATGCTCCTCCCAGTGTTACTCCTGTGTCAGCTTCTTCTCTTCTCCCAGGAACAGCTGCTGCTGGACTCTGCTGTTTAGCACAGTTAATTCTTTGGACCAGTTTTGCTAGAATGAGTTATTCGTGAGCAGAGCCCTGAAATGACTCTGTCTTCAGGGTATGTGGCACACCTGGGGGATCCCCTGCATGCTGGGAGACTGGTCCCAGCCTGGCCCTTGCCTTCCTCAGCTCCATGTCCATGCCAGCCTGGCCACTGCCAGAGCTCCCCACATCCTCCATGTCCATCCCAGGTGAGCAGGGTGAGCTCCATGCAGGCAGGTGTCTGAGGTTAAGGATTACACTGGGAGCAGGGACACCAGGAATTTCACCCTCCTCCTACAAACAGCAGCATTTAAACCCAAATCAGAGCTGTCATGGCAGATGATGGACAGATTACTGGAAGATCTTCCATGTTCTCTGTGTAATTTGTGCTGTTTCAGAGGAATTACAGATCTAAAGGATGATAGGGGCTGGTGAGGTGGGATGTGCAGTGTTTGTGGTGGGCAGGAATCCCCTCAACACTGGGAACACGCTCATGGGAGGAGCAGGGTGAGGAGGGTGCCATCACAGAACCTTGGTGGGTTTGTGAGGAATTGCAGAGGTGGGGGCAGCAGAGGGAATAAATGAATTTTTCCACCAAAGTCTTCCTGCAGCATCCCTTTGAACCTGCCCAGTGCTGCATTTCTGGCAGTGATCTCATTTTAAAATATAAATTAAAAGCCCCCTTGTACATGAGGGATCATTTCAGTTGTGGCTCTGCTGGGCAGCCAGAGCAGGAGTGTGAGTGACTCATGGGTGGGAGTGGGTGTTGGGTTTGAGGGGGGGAAAGAGGAAACCTCATTAAATCCTGTGTTCTTCAGAGGAAGAAGGGGCTTTGAGGAAGTGCTTTCATTTTTAAAGGGTTATTTAAAGATTCATGCAGCTCTGTGGGGAGATGTAAATGTTCCAAGCCCCTAGTTCAATCGGTGTTAAACTTCCCATCCAGGGAAGTGCTAGGAGAGGATGGAGGAGAGGATGGCTGTGGCCTGGAGGCAGAATCCTCTCCCCACTCTTCGTGCAGTGCAGTGGAAGGATGTGATCGTGCTCAGAGATTTGTGGTGCCTCAGGTCTAGAGGTTGAGCTCTGCTCTTTCCTGTCCTACATTAACCCCTCCTCTGCTGCAGCCCCATCCTGCAGCACCTGCTCCTGGGTTTTTCAGTCTGAGGCTGGAAAATACAGCCAGGACTGGAGCTTCTGAGCCAAGCCTGGTGCTCAGGAAGGTGCATTCCTGGCTGCTCATGTTGCCTGTGTGCTCAGTTCTGACAAACAGCAATTCAAAAGCGCTTTGCGGTGTTGTTTTGAAACCTTTTTTGGTGCCTGAATGAGCTGGATGCAGAGCCATTAAGAATGTGAGGGGTAGCAGAGATGAGCAACCACGTTCCTGGTTCCTCTCTCAGCCCTCCCTTTATTTATTTTATTTTTAGCCCTGCTGGTGGTGAGGGTGAGGTGGGCAGGAGCTGCTTGGGCAGACACAGCGCTGGGTCAGCGGTTCCGCGGGGGCAGCAGTTGCCAAGACTTCAGCCTGTGCTGAATTTTTATTTTCATTAATTTGAACGTCAGCAACTGTCATTGGTGAAGGAGGTAAAATTAGCTCACGATTCACCTCCCTCCTTGGTATCCATAATAGACTCCCGGGACTGTGCTTTTGAAGCAAGGAAGGAGGGGAGGAGGGAAGAGTCACACAAAAGACAAATGAGCTGTTTGGATAGATTCTTTTTTCCCTCCCCAGTCAGAAATGTTAATTGACTTGGCCCGAGTTCAGCCGAGGGAGGGGAAGGAGCGCTCAGCTTTGCTCTGAATGGGGTTGTTTGAGGCTCTGCAGTCATGCTGGTGGGATGGGAGATAAAACCTGGAGCTCTGGGGGGCTGCAGCCAGGTTATGCTGGGCTGGGGCTGCAGCCTGACCCATGTGAGCCCCCGAGGGAGCCCCATGCCTGGGGGCTCTGGGGCCAGTGTGTCCCCTTATTCTAGAATTTGGACCCCTGAGCCCTTTCCAGCCATCACCCATCCAGAGGGGTCAGGCACTGGAGGAATCCATAGCAGGGCCATGAGCTTTGTGCTCCTGAGCTCCCACTGTGCCTGTCACTGTCAGAGTGCCAGAGGCACTGGCACACACCCTGAGGGGGGCCACAGCACCCCCATCACTACAATCCCTTGTGGTGAGCTGGGCCAGGAGCTGTGCTGCTCCAGTCTGGTGGACACTGCAGGTGCCACCAGCAGTGCCAGGGCTGGGTGCCCAGGACCAAGAGCTGTCCCTGGTCAGTCAGTGCCTGTCTGTTCTCATGGCAGGAGTGCTCAGGTAAGCAGCCACAACCCAGTGATTGGGAGCTGTGGCAATGCTGGGAGCCGTTGGGAGGGATACAGGGGGAGATCCAGCAGGGAATGGATTGCAGTGCATACCCATCCCTCCCTCCCCATCTCTGGCAGTGGCCAGGCATGATGTGGCAAGGCATAGGGGACCCCCACTGTGCTCCCCCAGGGAAGAAGCAGCTCTCCCACCAGCCCTGCGTGTCCCCCCCAGCTCCCAGCAGTGGGGTGATCGTTGGCGCAAGCGGAGCTGACGTCCCGCCCGGCCTTGGCGGAGAAAGGATTGAGCATCCTTTAAAGAAAATTATACATAATCGTCTTACAGCCTTTGCTTCCACTCAAACCTCTGAGTCATAACTGAAGGGCCCTGGAGCGTGACGTTCCTGCTGGAAGGAAATTGCCTCGGCTGGATCCGGTGGGGGCGAGCCAGGGGCCTGACAAAGCCTCTCCTCAGCCCTGCGTTGGGCTGGGGGCTGCGCCGTGTTCCAGAGGCAGCACCCGGGGATGCAGCCACGCCCCTCTATCACTCCCTGAGTGAGGGGATGTGACCAAAGCCCCTTGTGGCTGTGGCAGCAGGAGATGTCTCTGAAAATGGCTCTTCACCTGCTCTGCTGAGTCACAGGGAGCAGAGGAGGGAGAGGGGCTGGTGGCACCCATCGGGATGTTCCCTCTGGGAACAGTGACAAACCTGAACCCCAGCCCGCCAGGAGAGGCTGCACTACCCTGTTTTACAAACATACCCAGCCCCTGGGTACCCCAAAGTTGGTACCTGGGGCTGGGACCTGCAGGGAAGGCAGGAGGATGAGGAGTGACCTCGTCCACTGCTCCCCAGAGGAGCCGGGCTGCTGCCTGAGGGCCGGGGCAGGACACACAGACAGTCCAGGGAGGAGGGGACACTGTCTGTGTGCTGGGGGAACGGAGGCCAAACGAGTCCTGGAGGGGAGCGGGCAGGGAGATGCACTCTGAGGCTCCCAGGCTGGGGATCCCTCCCTTGCACTCCTTGCAGGCACAGGAACAGGTTCACATTTCCTGCAGGAGCAGGATCCATGCCGGGCACTGGGAAGGGGATGCTCCTTGGGGATCTGCTGCCACGCCCTCACTGTGGCCGTTCCCTTGCAGGACAGGTGCCTGAGGAGGAGGCCGGGCAGAACGGGCAGAGCCGCGGCAGGGGGCTGCCCAAGGCCGTGTGCATGAACGGGACGGAGCCGGGGCAGCTGAGCACCAGGGCCAAGGGCGAGCGCCGGGCCAGCGCCTCCTCCAACCCCTCCCGCAAGGCCTGCTCTGCCAGCAGCAAGATCCGCAAGCTCTCCACCTGCAAGCAGCAGTGAGCTCTGCCCAGGTACCGCTGGGGCACCCTGGGGTCTGCCTGAGGGAGTGGAGGGACATTTGAGCCTGCCCCAGCCATGGCCAGAGGGAGGGAGTTGAGGGGTGTCTTGTAGTCTGGGTCCTGAGCATCCCTCTGCAGAGTCCCTGATACCCACTTCCTGCATCGCCTGTGGTGCTGTGGACCCCCCATGTTCTGCTCTGCCCACCTGGTTCTGCTCTATTCTGCCCTGTCGTGTGAGAGGTGCTCTAGTGATCTCTGTCCCCCCCTGGGCTGTGGCCAGGCTGTGCCATGACACCCCCTTTCCCTTGCACCTCTGCCCTGCTCCCAGCCTCACCACACGCTTGGATTTGGGGAGCACAGAGGGATGCTGAGCTCCAGGGTGTCCCCAGAGAGGCTCCCATGGGATGTGCTCCTGGCCCAGGAGGTGGTCCTGTCATCCATGGCCAGGCCACTGCTATGCCCAAGCTGCTTCCAGGGGAAGCTGAACCCACTCCCTGCTTCCCCCCCTCCTTCCAGCTCCTTCCTCCCCAGCTCCAAGCCCTGTCCCCTCCTTCCCACCCCTCATTCATAACGGAGCCAGCAGTGACTCATGTTCAGCCTCATCCGCCCCCGGCCTCATGCTCGTCACGGCGCTGCTGGGGCTGAGCTCTGTTATCTCCTGGATCACGACCAGCTTTGTGGTGTGAAAAAAGCCCGAAATAAAAGCTGGATCCTCCCCCTGCAGCTGTCAGAGGCCCGTGGCAGCTCCATCTTTAATTCATAGGGGCAGTGAGTCACCTGCGGGGAGTCAGTGCAGCCCGAGCCTGGGATGGGGCTCCCCGGACCTGCTGCTCCTCCTGCCCCTTCCTGCTCACTGCTGCTGGAAAAGGAAGCTCCATGAGGGCTGCTCAAGCCTGGCTGGGTCACTCCCCCCCTTATCCTAGAAACCTTTGGAAGGAAGGGAATGCTCCTCTCCGTGGTGTAAATGACATTCCTTGGCACCGTTTTCTCCTCAGGGTTTTTCCTTTGGGCAGGTCTGCGGTCACCTGGTTGAGGGACCACGTTCTGTGGGAGCCCCCAAAACCTTCCAGGAGCAGCACAGGGATCCCAAGGTGCCAGAGGGAGCCCTGGAGCAGAGTGCAGGGCAGGAGCAGAGCCAGCAGCCCAAACTGGGCACCCCCTGCCCCCCCTAACCCCCTTCTCTCTGTTCTCCCCACAGCA
>VXBI01007294.1:113188-128960 GCA_013397375.1 Toxostoma redivivum
CCATCCCTGCCCCGGAGCCCCCCGAGCCTCTGGACCACGGCCGGACCGGGGGCCGGGGGTGCGGCGGCCCCTCGGTGCGGAGGCGGAGCGGGCCCCCCCACCTAGCACCACGGCACTCGGCAGGCGGGGGAGACTACAACTCCCATAAGGCCAGGCGGCGCATCGTGACGCTTTTCCTCCGCCGAGCGGCGCGCGGGGTGCGCCGGGATCTGTGGTCCGGTGCCGTCCCGGCCTGCCCCGCGCCGCCGCCGCCGCCGCCATGGCCGCGATGTTCTGCGCCCGCCGCCTCCTCCGCCTCGCCCGCCCCGCCCTGCCGTTGTCCCCCGCCCGCGGCTATGCCGATCCCGCCGGCGGCCCCGCTGCTATGGCCTTCACCTTCGCCTCACCCACACAGGTAGGCCGGCCCCGGTCCCTGTGCCCCCGCCGCCGCCTCGCCCGGTGTCTCCTGAGGGCCGGGGGCGGGCGGGTCGCGGCCGGTGCTACCGCCCCCGCGGGGCTATCCGTTCCCGCGGGCTCTGCGATTCCCGGAGCACGGCCGGGCTGTCACCACGCTGTCACCGGGCTGACCTTGGCCCTGACCTCGGGCCTTGCCCGCCTGCCCCAGGCGCTCGGTCCCCGCCGCGGCGCTCCCGGGCCTGCCTGAGGCCGGTCCAGCCCCGCTGCTGGACCCGCTGTGCCTTCCAGGCCCGGCCCCGCCGCAGCGCCCCGGCCCGCAGCGGGACACGGCCGGTCCGCCCCCGCCGGGCCCGGAGCTGTCCTCGGGGCAGGGCGCGGGCTGGCGCTGGGGACAGGGACAGCCCGGCAGCGTGGGCCGCAGCGGGGACGGCAGCTCAGGGCTCCCCACGCGCTTCCCAGGCTGTTCCCGGCTCTGCCGGCGCCTCTCGCCCACTCCCGACTCTGTGTCTCCATGTGCCGCCTCCCTGCCGTGCCCCTGGGAGCTGGGAACGCTTCCCCACTGCCTTTGCCAGGAGCTCTCCTCCAGAGCCCGGCTCTGCTCCCACCCTGTGCAGGTGCAGCCTGTCCTGGGCACACCTGGGCGTGCTGAACCTGCCAGGAGCTGGGCTGCTCCCTGGGCTCTCCAGAGCCACCATCCCTGGTGACTGTGCCCCTTTGCCCTCTTCATTCAGGTGTTCTATGATGGTGCCACCGTGAAGCAGGTGGATGTGCCCACGCTGACCGGCTCTTTTGGCATCCTGGCATCCCATGTCCCCACGCTCCAAGTGCTTCGGCCAGGTGTTGTCACAGTCCATGCCGAGGATGGGACGGCCACCAAGTACTTCGGTGAGCGAGGCAGGAGGAGCTGGGGAGGAAAGGTGTGCGTGGGGATGGTGTTCTTGCCACTTTCACAAGGGAGGCTCTGCCCATCCAGGTGTGATCTGGTGCACTTCCAGGGATTTCTGCTTTCCCAACCTGCCAGGGGCTGCTGGAAGCTTCTCTGGGAGCCATGGGCTGGGGTCAGGTCTTGGTTCTGCTCAGGCTCTCTGGAAACATCTGCTGCTCCAGTTTGCCTTGGGGTGGGAACTTTGTCCCTGAATGCTGGAAATGTGACAGGAGGGGGCCGAGGGTTTGTTTTGGGAAAGGATGGTGGGTATGCCTGGGCTGAGCCCCTCTGGCAGTCCTGGCTGACCCACCCCATATTGTGCCTTGCAGTGAGCAGCGGCTCTGTCACTGTCCACGCCGACTCCACAGTGCAGGTGCTGGCAGAGGAGGCAGTGACCATGGACATGCTGGACCTGGCTGTGAGTACCCAGAGATTTCACCAGCCCTGGGCTCCCTCCCTAAGGGGAATTTGTCCCCCTTCTCTGCTCTGAGGTCCTTGTCTTGAGAGCTTCCTGTGCCCAGAACCCAGGGTTGTGCCTGCACCTCCACTACATTTTGCAATCAGAGGCTGGGGGCTCCTGGTGAACTCTTTGGAGAGAGGGAGCTCTGCACTTGTAAATCTCCGCACTGTTTCCCATCCCTTGGACAGACACTGACCTTGTCCTCACCTCCAGAGCAGCTTTTCCCTGCTGATAAGGTGTCTGGGGCCAGCACAGCTGTGTCTGTAGCTCTGTGGGGCTCCCAAGTCAGTGGGTTCTTGGCATCCATATGAAGGACCAGTGGCTGCAGGGGAGGGAGGGAAGGACAGTCCCCTCTCCTGCAGTGTCTCCCAATGACACACATTCTTTATGCCCTTGTGTCCAGACTGCTAAATCCAACCTGGAGAAAGCTGTGTCGGAGATGGCAGCAGCGTCTGATGAAGCTGCTAAAGCAGAAGCTCAGATTAAAGTAGAAGCTAATGAAGCCCTGGTAAAGGCTCTGGAGTAAATCCAGGTGAGGTTTACCTGCAGCCTGGCTGAGCATGCAGACCTGCTCTAGGGCCTGCTGGGCTGGGTGAGGGGATCTTCCTTGCTTTTGGGGACCAGTGACTACAGCTGTCATTTGCCAGGGTCAGGCTTCAGCTCTGGGGGGCTTATGGGGGTCCGCAGTCCAGAGCTGACATGGGGCTGGGCTGTGGCACTGTGGGGTCCAACCCTGACACTGGGATCCAACTCAGCTGGAGTGACACTGGAGTTCAGCCCTGACAAGGGTGGGTGGATGATGCTGGGAGCTGCGGTCACTGCTGGGGCCTTGCTGGTGCCCCAGGTCCCCACTGGGAGCGGCCATACCTGGGGACAACTCAGGGGCAGAGGGGAGATGCTGGGCCCCACAGGGAGAGCAGCATGTGACCTCTGCCCCACGTGTTCCCACTAAAGACAAACAGCTTCAGTCTCAGGGGAGGTGAGGCCAGGCTCTTACCTTGTGGCCTCTTTTTGCTCTGCCCTGCACAGACTGTGCCTTATCCCTTCCCTTCCCACGTGCTGGCAGCCAGGAACTGTGGCAGTGTGTGCTGTGAGTCACTGACAGACTCCAACGGGCACAGCCTGGAGCACAGGAGCCACCAGCTCCTGCTCTCTCCTCATATCTGGTCCAGGTGCTCTTTGGTCCTAGAGAGCTGGTGGCTCATGTTTACTCACAGCAGTTGAGCAGCTGGAGTGGGGCCAAGCCCTGGAATTGGGATTCGTGGCCCAGCCAAGCCCACCCTGCACTAACCTGACCCCCCTTTGTGTTTTGCAGGAATCCCAGTGTGGATGCAGGACTCTCAGCCTGTCCCTGTTCTGCTCCGCAGGATGTACAGATGGAATGGGACAAATGGAGGTGGAGAAATGGTTCTGATCAATTAAAAAGAAATGTGACCCCCTCTTGTGGCACCCCAACTTCTTCTCAGGCAGCAATTGCAGCTGGAGCCAGGAGCAGTTCCCAGCTCCTGCCCCAAGGCAGATTCACCCTGGGAATGGGTCACCAGCACTGCCCTGGGGTTTGGCTGGGCATGCCCAGGGGACACACCCCTGGGAGAATCATCATCATCAGACAGGTTTATAATCCCCTCCCTGTGCTCCAGTCACCTCCATCTCCAGTAAGCACTTGGACAGCAGGATTTCAGCAGCACAGGAGGAGCACAGCTCAGTTCCAGAGCTGTCCTGTGCCAGCTCCCTGCCCCAGCACTGGCTCTGCCTCAGCCTCCTGGCTCCAGCGCTGCAGGAATCCACGTTGGCATGGCACAGTGCTTCCCACAGCTGGACAGCAACTGCTGGGCTCTGCCCCGCCCCTGCTGCTGCCAGTGGCACTTCCCCTGCTCCTGGAGACAGGCTTGGCGTGGAAAGGGAAGCAGATGCTCTGCATGGTGGGAATCTTTCCTGCTTCTATTTGTGCTGGGGGTGGCTGGAGCCGCTCTGCTGAGCTTAGTCCCCGCTGGGTGCAGTCCTCTCTGTGGAGAACACCCGGGATTCCTCAGGGCTCCTCACAGCCCAGGGAGAGCAGGAAGGGCTCTGCTGGGAAAAGGCAGGTTTGGGCAAGGGTATGGCTCTGCCTGTGCCAGGCATCCGGGATGTGTGTCCTGTGTGTCCTGCTGCACCAGCTGCTGCCGGGCCCCTCACTCCATGCCACCCTCCCACGCCTTCCCAGAGGGATTTCGGGTTTCCACTGCTGTGCAGAGCTTCCATCCCTTCCTCTGCGTCGCTCTAATCCCCTTTTCCCTGCAGTGTTCCAGCCGGGGAAGGTGCGTTGGCTGCCTGTGAGGTCAGCGCTGGCTGCTCCGGCCTCCCGCGGGTCCCGCGCAGCTCCCGCCGCTCCGCGCTCAGAGCAGGGCACGGCTATTTTCAGCACTGCCACCCAGGATGTAATCTTGGCTGCCTCCTCACCGCCACCTCCTCCCCCTCCTCTCGCTCACTCTGTCTTTCTCTCCCCCCCTTCACAAGTGATCAAAAATAGAGCCCGTGGTGTTAAATTTCTCACTCTGTGGCTTATTAAAAGCCTCTGAGTGCCTGACGCGGAGCCTATTTGAAGCTCAGCCGACTTCCAGCTCCTGAGCTTGCTCCAGTGCCTTTTCCCCTTCCCCTCTCATTCCCTTTTTTTTTTTTCCTTAAAGGTCAGACTTTGCACCGAGCATGAGCAAAGCTTCAGAGTCAGAGCTGTGCTAATTAAAACATCTTGGGAATTACTGGGGCAGGCCGGCTCCCTTCCCTCTCCCGCTGCCCCTCTCTGTCCCCAGCTGCTATTTCGGCTGCGTGAGCCTCCCCCAGCACACGCAGCCGTGCTGACGGAAGGTGGCTGCCTTGGGTTTTTCATCTAATGGAAGAGCGTTGGCGAGGCCGGGAAGCTGGGGAAACGGCCAGCTGCTATTTTTAGGATGGGAAAAAAGTGTCTCCGTCAGCGTCCTCTCACCAGCTCTTCCCACTGCCTCCCGCCAGCGCCGGGGGAGCTGGGGGGGGCTGAGGGATCCGGTCCTGCCCCCCTCGCAGGGTGCCCTTGGCCCAGTGCTCCGCAGCCTGACGCCTGCTGGGACTTGTAGGCTGCATTTAGGGGGAGCAGTGAGGGACCCTTCCATGTCTAGAGACCCTGGGGATGGGGCCTCATGCATGCAAGGACAAGGTTTTGTGCTGAGCCAAGACGGGAGCAGCACTGGGCAGGGACTGTGGGTGCCTGGCTGGCAGCATCATAACCCTGCTCACCCTAAGCTGCACTTTTGGGGGTGCAGGGCCTGTGTGGGTGATTCCCTGTGTTCCTTCACACTCCCAGCCCAGCCTGCTCCCTGCAGCCTCAGCTTTGAGCCCCTCACCTCTGCCTCTGGCCCTTCCCCTCCCTGCTTGTTATCTGGCTCTGCAGAGCCACGTTCTCCTCCTCCCCCGGCTCCCACTGCCCATGCCAGAGCCGCCATCAGTCACGTCCTGCTGCATGCCACGAAAATGGCCTGACTCGGTGCAGGGGATGTGTGGCTGCAGCTGCTCCAGAGGCAAAGCCCTTTCCTGCCCCTGGCTCACTGTGCAGGTGCTGCAGGGATGAGTCCAGCTCGGCAGGGAGGTGGGGGGCACCCTGGTGTGGATCATTATGTGATTCAGAAGGTGACTCTCCCTCCTTTCCCCCCATCCCACGTCAGCATGGACCGTGACACCAGTATGGCACTTTCCTGTCCCTGGAGTGCTGGCACCTGCCTTGGGGCACGGGAACCTCCATCCGTGGTTTCTGCCTCTTTTTGGGGTGGTGGGTGCCCGAGGTGCCCCTGCCTTTGGGTCCCTACCTCTGCTGGGGCCACGCAGGACAGGGAGCATCGGCAGTGTGGTGGAGTTACGCCCGGGACCTGTTTGTCTCCGGCTTTGGGCTGGGGCGTGGTGGGTGTGAGAGGGGAAGGGCTGCCCGGAACGTGGTGGGAGAGGGGGGAGGGCTGGTATTGCCCCCCCCTTTCCACCCAGGGCTCTCGCCCATGACTCGCATCCTCTGCTGCCAGATGGAGGGTGGGGAGCGGGGCCGGGAGCGCTCGGAAAGTGAAGCATCACGGATTCTGCCGGCGGCGTCTCTTCTCCGGGGGATGATTTCCGAGACGGGCCGGGTTCTGCCAGGCCAAATCTGCCGGTGCTGGCGGCCCTCCCTGCGTTTGGCCGCGTGGCATTTCCCCGTCCCACCCAGTCCCGAATGCAGGCGAAAGGTTCCAGCTCTCCTCTCTCTGCAGGAAAAACAGCCCCAAACCCCACCGCAGCCCCAGGAAGCCCCGCTCCCGCCGGGCTGACTCATCCGGCAGAGCCGCCCCTTTCCCTGCCCAAACCCTGGCGCGCTGGGGATCCTCCCTGTCCCAGCTGCTGCCCTGCACCATCGGTGCCCACCCTGCAGCATCAGGGTGGGGGTACAGAGGCTGCCCCCACCTCTCACACTGCCAAGGGAAGCAGGATGTGGCAGCAGCTCCCTCGGGGTGCCGGGCAGCTCCCTGCCTGTCCCCAAGGCTCTACAGAGCCTGGGTGCAGACCTGGCCCCCTCCCACCCCCAAGCCCGCGGGTGCTGCCGCTGGCCCTGGCGTGGGAAGGTCAGCGGAGGCTCCACACGCTGCCAGCACAGCCCGGAGTGTCCTTGGGCCACACCGCCCTTGGGCAGCTTGAAGGCCGAATCCTCACAGCTTCCTTAGGATGGAGGGGGGGGCTGCTATAATGATTAACCCGCCCGCGTTAATCGTTCCGGCCGGCAGCCTTTTTCCTCTGGGTTTCCAGCTCTGGAAAATGCTCCTTTTCCGACGCCCTCCCACGCACGTGGCCCCGCGGAGGGAGCGTGGCACAGCTCAAGGAAAACCCTGCGGGGAGGAGCGGGAACTGGCTCGGGCTCTGGCACCGGGATCTGTCCTGATGGGGCCCCTCGGTCCCGGTTCTGGGGATGCTTTGCCTGCAGATGGCAGCGAAGCCGTGGGGAGCGTCGCCCCAGCGGCCTCACCCCCAAAATCTGGGCACAAGAGCGAGCGCCGGCGGGTGTTGAGGAGGGCGGGTGTTGCAGCCAGCACGACAGAGCTTGTCATGCTGCTCCCGGGCCAGCAGCCCCGGAGCGCCTCGCCGGCCACGCGGCAAACCTTGGCCCGGGGCACGTTCTCTCGTGGGGAAACTGAGGCACGGATGGGGGAAAGTCACTGGCAGGCTGAGGGAGAGTGGGAACGGGACATGGGAATCTCAGACCGTGCTGCTGTGCTTGGCCATTCCACCCCTGTGGAGGAGCCCCCCCGGGAGCTGCCGGGGTCAGGCAGGGGGCGGTGGGGGCGGCGCGCTGCCCTGGGGGTCCCAGGTGCCTTGGCAGGGGCTCGGTGCCCCGTGGCCACGGGCACGGCCCTCGCTCGGGGCGGCCTTGGAGGCCACTCGCATTTGGCTCTGCTGGAGGTGGCCCAAAGCCCTGGGGGGCCAGAGGAGGTGCGTGGCCCCGTGCTGGGGGTTCCAGCAAAGCCCCCTCCCACCGCCTCCCGGCCGGGGCCGTGACCCTCGCGGGGCAGGGGGAGCCCGGGGAGGAAGCGGCTGCCAGCTGGGCTCGACGCCGGCTACAAAGGCGGCCCAGAGAGCCCAGCGGAATGAGGTGGCACCCGTCCAGGTTCCCACGGCGGCCCTGGTGCAGAAAATACACCCAGAGCTGGTGGCGGTTGCCAGAGCGATGGGCTGGGTGCCACGCCGTGGAGGGGGGCACGACCCCGGACCCAGGTGTGCCGGCACGGGACCCCGGTGCAGGGCAGTGGGAGCTCTGTGGGGTGGTGGAGCCGGGCGCTGGCAGGGACCAAAGGCTCCTGCCCCGGCTCCCGCTGCCTCCGCCCGCCTTTGATGTGCCGGGACTTCGCCCTTGGTAAAGCTGGGAGGTTCCCAAGGAGTTCCCAGCTGGATCCTGGCATCCAGCACCCCAGTGCCCGGTGCAAGCCCCCCGCGAGCCCTGGGGCTCCATCCGCCGCTCGGTTCTTTTTGCCCCGCTGCAGCCCCCAGGGCTTGGAGCCCTCGCGGGCTCCCCAGTTCCTGGCGGGGCCGGGAGGAAGCGGCTGCAGCTGGTCCCGGCGCTGGGGCTCTTCCTGGCGAGGCTGGCGCCGGGCTGGGGCGTGGGGTGGGGAGGGCAAGCCGAGGGGGGGGCCGGGGGCCGGGGCCGCTGCCCTCCGGGATGCCCCGCATGCTGCAGGGAGGGGTCGGCAGCGCTTCCATTCCCTCAAAGGCCACCCCTCCGCCGGGTATAAATAGCAGGATTGAGGCCTGGCGTGACACTGGAGTCACTTCTGCCACCACCACCTTGGGTCTCCCCCCCCCCCCCCCCCCCGGGCCCCCACGGGGCAGTGTGGGGCGNAGCAGCTGCTGGGCCTGACCCCGTCTGCCTCCCCCACGCGTCGGGGGCATCGATGGGGTGCGGGGGTGCCCCCGCAGGGTCCCACGCAAGGTGGGGGGGGCACGAACCCCCCGCTCGCCCTTCCCACAGCAGGCGAGGGCTGGGCGCGGGTGGGCGATGGCTTCGCACCGTCCCCATCCCCATCCCCACCTGGCCGTGCCGGCCCTGCCGTCCCCTCCCTGCCCGGGCAGCGCCGGCAGCTGCTGTGGGGTAATGACGGGGTGTGCCCGCCCGCCCCGGGCTGCGAGCGGCGCGGGAGGCTCCTGCCACCCAGCAAGACGGGGCCAGCCGGGCGCGGAGCTTTGCTGCCGCAGCCGGCGCGGCCACACCTGTGTGGGCTGAGCGGACCCCGCTCCCACCCGACACCTGCCCGGCCCAACCAGCTCCTTCGCGTCCTGGCCGCCCGCGGACAGGCTGCTGCAGGCAGGGCCCCCCGGGCCAGGCAGGTGCAGGAGGCAGGAGCAAAAGGGGAGCTGGGGGCGCGCAGGGGACATGGAAGAGTCAGAGCTGCAGGTGCCCGAGAGCTCGGGGGACTGGAGGGGCTGTGAGCCCACTTGTGCCAACGGGATGTCCCCGTCCCTGCTGTCCCCTTCTCACTTCCCCACATTGTGTCCCCCGTCCGGCCCCACATCCTGTCCTGGCAGATGGGCCGTGGCCCCGACCCCGGCCGGCTGCAGCCCCTGTGTCTCAGGTAGGGCACCCCAAAGGTTCAGAGTCCTGCCAGAGAGCTGCAAAATGCCTCTCCCCACCTCCTGCAAGCTCCGGGAGGGTGTGGGACGGGCAGCATCTCCTGTGGGCAGGAACCCTCCGACAGGGACAGATGTGAGGTGCTGCAGCCGCCTGCGGATGTGAGTGGGTGGGTTCTGGGCAGGGCTGCCTCCCGCGGGCCAGCACCGGCCCAGGTGGCCACGGGCTCTAATGGAGCTGAAGGCTCTTCGGGCAGACCAAGGTTTAATGAGGGGCTGTCGGGCTCCCTCTGATCCTTCCGCTCATTATCTAATCGGAGCAGTGCATTTAAAGGCCACAGTGCAGGTGAGTCACTTCCCCAGCCAGTGCCTCAGTTTCCCCACAGGTCGGGTGCTGGGATGAGCTGAGCCCGGCTCCTCACAGCGTGGCTCGGCGCTGGGGAATGCGGCACAGTGGGTCCGGCCCTGGACTGGATTCCTCCCTCGGTTCCTTGTGACACACCTGGACCCCGGGCATGGAACTTCCCTTGAGCCCCCCACCCGGGCATGGGGCCGAGGTCCAGCTGGAGAGTCCCGGCGCTGGCACATCCCAACATCGGAGTGCCCGGCAGTGCTGGGCAGGGGACACCCACACTCCGCACAGCAGCTTCGTAGCACCCGGCCCATGCCGATGCCACACGGGGTCCAGCTCTTTTCCCTGTCAGGATTTCCTCCTGCTGTTCCCAGAATGGGCCGTGGTCTTGCATTCGTGGGGTGATCCCGCGCAGCCGGGAACGCGTCAGCATCGGTGCCAGGCACGGGAGAGGCAGCAGCACCAGCGATGCCCCGGTGGCCCCCCCGGTGTCGGGAGGGCCGGGCAGGCGGCTCCATCACCGTAAACAGGAACTGCGGCCGCGGGAGAGCGCGGGGGGCCGGGAAGGGAGGGGGTGCCTGCGCCCATGGCCGGGGTGTGGGAGCGTGGGTGGGGATGCAGCACCCACCGGGGCCGAGCGAGCCCGTGTGCACACATGGAGTTCGTGTGCCGGTGTCTCTGAGCTCGTGTGGCGGTGCACACGCGTGTGTCACTTCGGGAGGAAGGGGTTGCACTTGTGTGTGAAGGGACAAGGCCAGGAGGAAGTGCCTCCTCCTGTCCCCATCCCGCCCGAGTCGGGGTTTCCTGGGGCACATCCTGCCTGCATGGATCCTGTTCCTCTTTCCCTGTTTTGGGGGTCAAGGGGTGCCAGCCTTGTAGGGAGGGGCACTGGGCCCACACCAGGGCTGTGTCTACCCGTGCTGGGCTGGGGGGGCCGCCAGCCCCCCGCCGGCCCCCCAAGACGGGGGAGGGTGGAGAAGTGCCCGCGGCCCCGCGCTGGCACCGCACTCCCCGCCCGGGTGAGGTTCCCGCATTCCTGAGGCGGCTCCAAGGGGAGCCGGGGGCAGGCGCGGGGCGGGAATGCCGCGGCGCTGAGTGTGCGCCCGTGTGTCAGAGCGTGGGGCAGCCCGGCGGGACACCCGCCCCACGCCCCCCCTGCTCCCCGCCGGGCACCGGGATCCCCTGCTGGCATCACCCGCGGCTCTGGGCACGGGCTCAGGATCCATCCCACATGGTTCTGCCACCCTGTGTGAGAGCATTCCCAGGATTGGGGATGACGCCTCTCGGGTTGAGCCCACGGTGAGATCAGAGGGCTGGAGTGCGATGGGATGGCTTGGGATAGGGTGGGATGGGATTGGATAGGGTGGAATAGGGAGTTACTTTCCCTCGGGTTTACAAGGCTGGGTCACCCCAGGAACAAGGTTCCTTGTGCATCCACAGAGGCTCCCGAAATCCTGAGTCCTTCCCCTCCCCAAGGCTGGCAACTAGCTTAAGCATTTAAAATAATAATAATGATAATAACAACAATAATAACACCACCACCAACAGCTGAGCTGTCGGCTGACTCCTGGAGCCGGGATTTAAAACAAACCAAGAAATGTGGCAGCGTCTGGGAAACAGCCACTGGCCCTGAGGGAGGGGTGGGGTGGGGGTCAAGGGTCGCAGGAGGCACAGGAGATATGAGGGATCAGGCCTCCGGTGCCTCTTGGTCACAGTGGGCAGGGGGTCTGTGCCCTGGGTGCCCCTTCTCACCCTGACAAGTTTCCTACCCATGTTTGCAGGGCTCCCCAGGCACAGGAGCTGAGTCCTGCCCTATTGGGGGGGGTCCTACCCAGGGAAGGGTTCCACTGGTGGGCACAAGCTGGCAGCATGTGCCCCCATGGTACTGATGGAACCACCAGAAACTCTCCTGGCCCACATTCGGCCAAAACTGCCACACCAGCACACAGCTGGGGGCAGGATAGCACTTGGGGGACACCAGGGCTGCAGGGGAAGAGGGACAGAGGCAGAGGGGGGCACGGAGCAGGACAAGAGATGGCCAGGAACGGGGTCCACGATTCCCCCTGCTCATCCCATCAGAACTCCAGGCTGAAGCAGAGCTGCTTGCCCCAACTGAGGGCTGGAAGCCACTGGGATGGGAGCAGGGACTGGAGTTCAGTGTCCTGAAGGGGCCCGTGAGCTCAGGGAGCCCAGAATAGCCCTGGTCTCACCATGGCAGCAGGGCCGTGGCCCAGCACAGCCAAGTATGGCTCCACACCTGGGCGCTGCTAAATCCAGAGGGATTCGCCATCCTTCCCGGGGCCAGGGCCAGGTGGGTGGGGGCCTCTGGAGACTGCGCCCAGCCCCAGCCCCCCCACAAGAGCTGACTCACCCTGGGGTCTGACCTGAGCCATCAGCCTGTGCTGGGGTCCCCCTGCTCACCGTGTGCCCAGCCCCCCAAGGGGGTCTGCCTGAGTCACTCTGGGGGTGACTTCATCCCTGGGACTCTCCAGGCCCGAGACCAGGCTGGGGGGCAAAGCCCCTGTGAGTGTGGGGTGCCCCAGAGTCTGGGCATGGCAAGCGAGGCCAGACAGGGCCACTGGCTCCGGCTGCATCAGGCTGGCAGCTGGAGTGTCCCCAGGCTGTGACGCCCGGACACTCTGCCAAAGGCCACCAGGACACGTCCCCGAGAACTGGGAACACACAGAGCCGGTTGTGTGTTTCTAAGGACACGCCTGGGTGTTTACAGCCCCGCCAGCGTCACCGGCACAGGCACCGCCGTCCTGCCCAAGGACATCCGCGCCCGCCCGAGGCCACCCCGAGCCTGGAAGGCTGGGGGGCTCCGGAGGGGGTCCGTGCCCAGCCTTGTGTCGGCAGGGTGGGATCAGCAGCTCCTTACTCACGGCAGCAGCGGTGGCTCACCTGAGCGCGCCGGGCGACTGAGTCACCGCTGCCACCGTGACTAACGCTGAGCCGCTCGGCCCCGCGGGGCTCGGGGGATGGGGAGGGGGCGCCGGGACCCCCAGCCCAGCACCGCTCCCACCGCGGCGGTGCCGGCGGTGCCCTGGTGGGCTGGGCCGGCCGGGCGGGTGGAAGTGCAGTGGTTCGGCTGCACCCTCCTGCCGGGGTGTGCCCCGCATGATCCCGGCCGCTGGCCCCGCGCCCGTGGGAACGCTCCCACTCGCTGCGGCAGTTCCGTGCGAGGCCCCAGCTGGGCACCGCGGGCCTGGGAGCTCCTTGAAAGCTATGGCATCGCTCCCCTACCCAGGCTGAGGGCTGAGAGAGGAAAAGCATCCCCGTCCCACCTGGGTCACCCCCCAGGCTGCAGCCCGGCGTCTTCTGCAGCTACAGGAGCGAGAAACGCCCCCTCTTCCCTCCTCTCCCTGCTCTGGAACCGGAGTCAGCTCTGCCCTAATCCCATGACCCCGCGCCTGCGAGTGGAATGCAGAGACTTGCGATAAAATCCCCAGTTTGCCAAAGCTGTGGAATCAGCCAAGAATTCAGTCCAAAAGGAGGGGGGGGGAAGTGGAGTGGAAAAAGAGAGAAAAGAGAAAAGCTGCTGCCCGGGGCTGGTGGGGGATTTCCCCGAAGAAGGAGGGCTGGGAATTCCCTTCCTTCGAGGGAGAGCACTTCGAAGAACCAGCCTCCAAAAGATTCGGGGCTCCCAGCTGGAGCTGGGGCCAGCAGGACCGTGGGACACAGAGGACCCAACACCACGGTCCTGCCCTGGCTTTGCCGTGACACCGGGACGTGCCCGGTGGCCAGGCCCCGTGGGAAGTGTCCCGGCAGGACCCGGGTAAGCCCCTCTGCTCCAGCCCGCGCCCGCGCCGCCCTCCCGGGTGCGTGAGCCTCTGCGGGGGCTAATCCCAGGGCCCAGGTTAGCTAAGCGGATTGCGGGAGCTGCGTGTGGCCTGCAGCGGGATTTGTGTAGGTATTTGCTCATCGGATCGTCTCTCCCCGAGCTGCTCAGCCGTGCGGGGTTTGGAGAACGCTCCCTCTGGAGACGAAGGAGCCTCGGATGCCGCGCAGCAATTATGCCCAAGTCTGCCTGTAATCTTTAACGATTTATTCCCAGGGCAACACAATAAACTAAACACACAAAATCCAGGCTGCTGGGAATCCTAGGATCTCCCAGCTTGTGTCTCTGGAGGTTACAGATACCTTCAACCATACTGAAATCTGCACACACTTCCTAAAGCACCAGCTCCTGGAGTCATGGGATTGCCGGAGGAGATGAGCTTCCTCCCAGGAAGGAGATGGAGCCGTGTGAGGAGGGTGGCGACTGGGAAAAGGGGCTCTTCAGGGCTGCCAGGATGTGGGGAGATGCCCTGCCCTTGGGGCATGGCTGCTCTGCCAAAGAACCCACACTCCCAGCCATGGCCACAATGTCCCCTTGTCCCTCCCCACAGATCGGGGCTGGGAGCGGGCAGCCAGACCCTGCTCACTGTGGGAGTGGCTCTTGTGTGACACCTTGCCCCCACCATGGCCCCTGAGCTGTGGCAGGGCCAAACCTGTGGCCCTGGCTGTCCCCTGTCCTCGCTGCTCCAGGGCCTCACCCCGCACAGCCAGCTGGGGATGCGGCCCCCAAGGGACGGCTTTGCAGGCCCGGGGCTCCGCAGCTCCCGGGGAGAACAATGGCGCATCCCTGCCCCGGCCCCTCTCCCAGGGACAACAATGGCAGGAGCCGGAGTCGGAGCCGCCTGAGCTCATCTCCCCCCGAGAGCTTGGAGGGGACAGGAGCGGGCGGGGGGCCGTGGGCAGAGCGACAAAGGCTCCCTCCCAGCCCGGCTCTCTGCCTTGCACGAGTGGCCTCGCTCCCACCCAGCCATCTGCACCCACCCCAGGGGAGGGAGGGACACAGCGGTAGCATTTTGGGGATTCAGAGAGGCCCCCGCCTTGGCTCCTGCCGGCGCTGCTTCCTCACGGGTCGGGTCTCCTCATTGCAGACTGGCCGCCAGATCGCCCCTCCAGCTGCTTTGTGTCTCGGTGTGCCAGGGCATTGTCTGCGAGGGAGAGACCCGGCGAGGCAGCCCGAGGTCACGAGCATCTCCCCAGCATCCTCCCTGTGCACGGGGCGGCCGCTGGGCCGGGAGGAAGCAGCTTCTGCCCGGTGGCACCCGGGACATCGTGCCCCAGAACTGGTGCCCACCAAACCCTTGCTCTAAAGACCCCATGGGCTAAGTCTGTGTCCTTGCTGGGAAGTGTGTGGTTGAGCAGAGGGAATCCCTGGGGGAGGAATGGTTCAACCTTGTTATTAGACATCAGAGAGTCTCGGTATTAGACATCACTGAGTCTCCACGGGCAGCAGCAGCAGCAGCTTTGACGCTTGGCTCCCAAGGAAAGCTCAGCCCATCCGTTCCCTGCCCACGGACTGACTTTGACCCCGGTGACGGGGCACGCAGAGAGGGAGAGGTCTCTGGTCTGTCCCCTCCCCACGGTCCGTGGAGGGCAGGTCGCCCCTGCCCTGCCTGAAGCGGCGGCAGAGCCGGGACCCTGGCAGAGACTGAGACGCCCCCGGTGGGCTGATACCGAGATCAGAGGACGGCGAGTCGGGATCCCGGAAGCAGGATCCGAAACGAGGGGTTAAGGTCTGGGACCCCTGGTACAGGGCTGAGATCCGGGGGCAAGGACCGAGACCCCCTGCGGGAGCAGGTGCGGGTACCGCCGGGCCAGGGGCCGTGGCCGTTGCCGGGGCCAGACCGGTCCCTGCCCGGTCCCTGCCCCCGCCAGGCTCCACCCCGGGCGGTGCGGGATAAAACTTGGGGCACCTCCCCGGCAGCTCCGCGTCAGGGCTGCGCTCGGACCAGCTGCAGCACTCAGGAGGTGACACCGCACCGACCACCACCTTCCCCCGGGACGTTTCTGGGGTCTCTCTCCCTCTTCCTGCCACCGGAGGCAGCTGAGCTCCCGCTGCGCCGGGATCCGCGGGGCCGTGCTCGGTGAGTACAGCCGCGCCGGGCTGGTGGGGGCCCGGGTCGGGCTGCGGGGGGGATCCGCGGACCGGGACCGCGCTCTCTCGGTTGCTTTTCTCGGAGCGGGAGGGGTGGCCCCGCTTCCCCGGGACTCCTGGGGGACGCACGACAGAGCCCCTCTTCGGTTGTTCGGAAGCTCTGATCGCCATCAGAGACCCTCCGTGTCCTCGGTCACCTGGAGCTTTGCCTGCCTCCGGGGAACGGGAGCTGGATCGGTTCCCCTCGCTCCAGCTGTCGGGACCCCGGTGCGCCCGCTCGGCTCTCGCCGTGTCCCGGGGAGCGGCTCCTCGCTCCCAAGACCCGGCGTTCCGGAGGGGTGGCTTCCCGGGCAGGGGTTCTCCAGCCCGCTGGGCCAGCAGCGGCTCCGGGGAGCACCGCGGCCGGGCCGCCTGGTCGCTCGGGTAAAGGCTCCCTGGTGTCTCGGTAAGGGCTCCCCGGCGCGCCGCCGGTGCGGCCCCCGCGGCCCCCCCGGGCGCAGGAGGCGCAGCGGGGCCGGCAGAGGGCGCCCGCGCTTTGCTGACTCATAGCCCCCCCCCGGTGCGGGTGCCGGGACGGGGCCCCGGGGCTGCGGGGTGTCCGTTCCACCCCCCGGGCGGCGGCAGGCG